>VYZX01006373.1:639-11176 GCA_013401335.1 Brachypteracias leptosomus
ATGAATACCAAATGTTTTCACTTTAATACAAATTAACATGAAAATTATTCTAACAATAAAAATGGAAAACAAAATTCTGCAGAATATGTTGATACGTAGCAAAAAATAAGGCTTCTCTACAATATCAATTAAAGCGTAGAGAGCTCTTTTGCTGCAACATTTGTAAGTAGTGGTGATGTGCTAGCCTTCTATTGGACCAATGAGGACTGCTAGGATTTTATCTGTCTTTTGTGAGTGTAATTGAGCAAACTGTTTGCCACCAATTATAACATGGTATACAAAAGGCCTCAACCAATCTAAATAGCTCATATTTAATACCGTATGATTGATCATTTTTCTTTTGAAAATGTAGTTTAATGTCAATAACATTTTCACAGGTTGAATCAGGCATGCTAGAGAAATAGTATCTGAGAAATTATAATTTTAAATCTTTCAATTTACCTTAAGAAGATCAAACATAAGATATATTGTTCTTTTACAGTTTGTTTTCAATAAATATATAATATGTATAGAAAACCAGAGATAAACCATTTTCGAACTACAGGACAAAGTACAGCCATGGTAGGTAGCTAATGTGTTGTGCTGCCTAACTAGAAGTGTGAGAGCAGGCAAAAATAGTTATAGCATTTTTATTTTCAGTAAAGGACCAAATTACATGAAGAATTGGAATAAGTAATGAATATCAATTACAGGATAAAAAAAATTTCTGAAGTTCAAAATTGTTTTTAATGAAGTCAGTGTGGTCTTTGTATTGATTTAAATAAAAGAACAAAATATCTAACAGTTAGCACATTAGTAAATATTATGAAAAATCATAACTCTAAGCCAAAGCTAACAGAAAAATAAATTAATTCTATAAGTTTATCTCTGGACATTGTTTAAGTAGTTCTAGAACATATGTGGTTACTCTGTTTTGTAAGTCTGTTTTGGGACTTTTGTCTCTACTCACTGCAGATAGATAGAACCAGAAAAGTTATTTAAGAAAAAGGTGGAGTTGAACAGAAAAACAGACACTAGCAGGAGCTGTGATATTGGGGAAGTAAGATTCTGGGACACTTGGTTCCTGCTGCCCATTGGAGATTGATTAGTATTCAATGACTCTGTTGATCACAGTTCCAATCCTGTAAACTTAAATCCCAGCTTTTTAGCAAGGAATGATTAAACTGTTTTCCACGTCTTTGGCAAATTTTGAATTTTGGTCGACCCATGGGCTAATATTTTTGATGGATTTTGGTATAGAAAAGTACTGTTCTTTCATTTCTTGGAAATGTAAGGGGAAATTACTGTAATCACAACTTTTTTCACCTCCATTTCCAATTTTGTCTAGAACCAGAAATATCTACACACAGCTTAAGTAAAAAATTAAAGAATGCATGTCACTTTTCAAGAATCTCTTTTCCACTGCCAGCTCTCTCCCCTGCTGTATTTTTGTCACAACTCATTCAGAATGTCTGTCCTCTGAACTGAAGATGGAGGAAAGTCATAATTAGGTCACAGACATACAGACTCACACATGTATCTATACACAAGTCTCCGTACTTATGAAAAGTTTGGGATAAATCCAATCTCAGATGTCAGTGAGTCAATTAACCTTTGAAATCTGTATTTCTTAGGCATTCAGGTGCTAGTATGTATTGTCTCTTACATACTGCATTAATAACAGACATACAATTCTTATCTAATACTCTATATGTCTGTTCTGCCCCCAAAATAACAATTTAAAATAATTTTTAAAAAGGATAGAAATTCATATATTGGCATATATTTTAGATAGAAAAGTGATAATTTGATGTATTTTATTTAATTTACTTTTACAGCAAACCAAGGTCCTAGAGAAAGTCAGAACTTTACACAAAACACTCTTGAAACTTGAATGTTTCTAACTGATTTCTGAACTGAAGAGAATTTTCTGTATGTCATTACCGTGTCAGCCTTCTCAGCAATCATAGAAGCTCACATCTATCATTTTCTTTGTTCTGTGAGAGACAGACTTCTTCCAAGGAGGGGAAAAAAAAACATGAATGGAAAAGCAGTGGAAATATTTACTGTGATGCAACAGAAAAAAAATAAATTAAAGATGCCATCAAAATACTCCCCGCACTTTATATTTTAGAGATTTAAATATATATTGGTAGTTACACTATATATACATATATATGAATTATACTAAAGATGTTAATATTTGATATATTTAAGCTATCCTATATGTTAACATAATTGTTTCATATAATTTATTCTGTTATTTTTCTTACCTATAATTTAAAAATTTATATACTTTTAAATTAATAGCTAGATGAAGTATTTGAGATGATAGCAAAATCCTCTTCTTTGTTTCCATTTACAGTCATCCATTTCTGCAATTATTCAAATTCATCATCTTAAATAGAACATAAATTAGTTGTTTTGCAGACCCTTTTAGTGAAGCTTTTAGTGTATTACTGATTTTTTAAATCAGATTTTCTTTGGAATTAGCCAAATTTCTTTAACATGCCATATCACATTTGAAGTATACAAAAGGGATCTACCTTTTTCAAAAGAGACATTCAATTAGAAAATTAGGCTTAAATATTTTATCCTAACTGAAAATTTTGTGATGAACTGACAGCAGGGAAAAATGCACACTGCGTTCTTGTAATGCATTTGGGACTGTCAGCTGCACTGTTTTGTTGCACTTTTTGCACAGTGATGCTGTTCTCATGTGGCATTCTGCTGCAAAGTTGGTAGCTCTCATGCACATGGTCTTTCTCAGCCCCAAGTAATTGTTATAGCAGATAAGGTATACTAGTGTATGAATTTGAGACAAAAAGGGGTTTTATTTTCAGTGAGATTGAATAGCACCCTGGCAACCCTCGACCCATTTCTTTGCTTTTTAGATGACTGTATATTCTCCTTCTTCCCACATATGGTTTACTTATTCAGCTAGGTGACACACAGTAATAAACAGAGCCTACCCTTGGACACTGGTTGCACTGATGGTGCTCTTCACCCTGGGATTTCAGGTCTGCTGACCCTTCTCATCACAACAAGAGGTGAAGATGTTTTTAGTCTTCCTAAATCTCTGCAGCATGAAAGGACTAGACAAACTAAAGTACTACATTGAGTGCAACTTTAGGAAGTTGTTTCTTCAGAATCATATTGAAGTAATTCAGAAATATTCTCAAAAAGGCAATGAGTGACTTCATTTTACAACTTACTGAATTGCTGCTAAACAGATGAAAGAAGTAGTAAATTATTTCTGCACAAGTATACCTAATAATATTAATAATATAAAGATATGATCTTATTAATGCAACTCTTCTATCTATGCTTTAACAAATTTTAAGAAATATTCTATAAAATAAGTGCAGATCCAGCCTGAGTTTTTTCCTAAAATCTTCCTATATTTTAGGAAGTAACCCACCTCTGTTCCTTTGGTGCCGGCTGCTCTATATGTTCTTTCCCTTCTTCAATACTAAGTATCACCAGTTCATTCTTAAAAATATAGTTCTCCTTGTACCACGAGATAGAATAACCATTGACATTCCCTGTCACAGCTGACAACAAATAATTCCTAAAATTATTCTTCCTCAGACTTTTCTGCAGGTTAAATCTCTACTGTGACACAGGTGAGAAACCACACCTACTGGACATATGTTGACACCTATTACCTCACTTTTTTTGCAAACACTAAGGGTACAGGAATGAAGGTGGCATCCCCCTCCCAAATAAAACCATTACTATCAATTAAGAACCTTTTCTAATACATTTCCCCCTCTTTTCAATTCTTCATGATCATTTCTTCTATATGAAAAAAGTGTTAATGTTAGTACAGAGATGAAGTGGGTCAGTTCTAAGTTGTGATAAACCTGTGTACTGCTATCTAAATTGATACCATTCAGTCCTGTGAATCTTTAAGAGATGCGCTGAGGCTAGAATGAGATCATCTATATGAAATTATCTATCTCAAGATTCAATGTCTATACAAAGCAGGTGAAAATCTTCATGAGTACTTGCTTCAGGAAAAGGAAGTATGGTGAGCAGGACTAAAAGAACAAGCCATTGCTTTTCAGTATGATGTATAGATCCATTACAACCTACAGGAACAGCCACTGGTAGCAGCAAAAATCCAAGCAGATTTAAGCAACTGGGCTGCACTAGCATCAACATTTTCAACCAAGCAAAGAAGTTGTCTAGCAAACTAGCCCCTGTCTTCCTGCTTTTGTTATCTGTTCTTTTCAGCATTTCCTTCTTTGCATTTGCTGCCAAGCCAGAACCTGGCCCTTCCATGATTTACAAGTCACCTGTCATTTGTACAGTTTTGTGATGGACCAGATAACCCACCATGCAGCTAAACACTGATTCTTTATCTCATGCACTTAGTTTTAACAGTGTTACCCACTGTGTTCCATTGTCTGATTCAACTCAAAGGGTGAAATGGAATGCTTCTCTGAACAATGTAAACTGGGAATGCTCAATTATACGATAATTGGTATTTTATTAAGTTTTATATCTCTTTCACTCTTAAAACCCAGCCCTCTGTCTGGTGTCACTTCACCATTTGCATTACATAAGGGCTCTTTTTGAATTTGGTTTCAAAGCTGTGCTACTTGTACACAGAGTTTTTCATCCCATTCACTGTTGGCTGCTTCTTGCAACTTTGCACTAAGATAACATTTAGAAGAACATGAATTCTGTGTTTCCTGACCCATATAAGACAGTACTAGATGTTTACAACGCTCTTTTAGGGTGAATATGTTGGGCAGAGTTCTAAGCCTCCCTCCTTGTGCCAGTATATATGTTTTATATACTACTTGGTTTCAAGCTCCCAATTTGTGCTCAGGACTCTATTATGATCTATCTGGGTGTGATTCAAAGAAGATTCAATGTTTTCCTGCTCCTCTGTTTCCCAGCTCCCGAATTCCTCTTCTTAGCCAACAGGCAATGAAAATGTTCCATCAGGTTGCTTTAAATATATTACTGTTTCTGAGCTTTTTGCTGATTGGAAGGAGTTGTACAGTTAAAAAGTGCAGAGATGTTTGTGTGATAAATGGGAAGATATAGACCGATATGCTTCACAAGGCAGAAAAAATACTGCTGTGTGCATGCAAGATGGAAGTGAAATGAGGGGAGGGAGATATGAGCTGTTAAAATGAGTGGCAGCCACCTACAAACCTGATCCAAATAAAAAGACTTGGAGAAGAGGAGGACTAACAGGAGGTACCCTTCCAGTTTGCACCATGTGAGAAGGATCAAATAGCAATCCTTGCTCATCTTCTATGAGCCTCTGCCACAGATTCCCTCCTCAGTGAGAGTAGGCCTGGGAGGAGACTGGGTCACCTCACTGTCCCCTCTATCCAGTACAGCATATCTGGCTGGGAGTAGGCAGGAGCAACACACTGCAGCCTCAAAGGCTGGAGCAGCCAATGCTCTTCTCCACACACCGTAGAGCTTCAGGAGACACTGTGCCTGCGTGAGGCACCATGCCTCCTTGAGCTCCTGCTGAGCAGTGCAGCTCTGCATCCCAATGCAAGCCTGTGAATATGATACACGACTCAGCCCTGAGTAGAGGGAAGGAGGCTGGTTGCCACATTATTATGCATCCTCCTTAAGACTCCAGGGGAAGCACTGTGTTCAATTGTACTTCTACTGGATGAAAACTGAAAATATCTGTAAATGATTAAAATGGTAGGAGAGAAACAATCATAAATATTCATCATCTATCACTACTGATTTATTTTCCTAATGCTGTTGTTACTCATAGGACCAATCTGGCTTGTTTTGGCTTCAGTAGTACATGTACAGCATAGTAGAATTTACCAATAATTACATTTGCATAAATTTAAAACATCACACAGTTAAATTAAAGGGAATTATAGGTATGATCTTTGTGGCACGCTGTCAGATTTTTTACATTGTCTCCCAAATGTAATAAACAAATGCATATGGTATTTAGAAGGTTTTGTACTTTTCAAACACACCTTTGCAAGTAGCACTAAGCAAATATTATGCTTCAAGAATTAGTGCAACAGCTTTACTCATTTCTGAAATTCCAAACACTTCCTAATTATTATTATAATGCTGTTCCAACAAGATAGGTCTTTATTTTTCTTTTCAAATGAAAAGAGCCACATTTATCACTCTCATATATCCAGCATGGTTTCAGCTTAAATCATTTTATTGGAACATACAGAGCTCTATTTAAGAGTGAGATGAATAGAAATATATTTGACGTGCATGAAATTAAGAGAAAAACAGTATAACATGCCAGCAGGCCTTGAACAAATCTATGGTTCATCTGATATTACTGCTTTCTTCAAAAATATCCCCTGGTTTGCAGTTAAATCCTCTTTTCAGGTCTATTTTGATGTAATATTTTGCAGAGTAGCAATTCATCATACAATCTGTATGGCAATAAGTGGAAAACAGTTGAAGTTTTTCATACAGCAAACTAAACACTGTCCTTTTATTTACTAAACTAGATGAGTTTTCTAAAATATACAGATTTTTTTTAATAGTTATCTGGCTTGGATCCAGCAAGCAAACCTGTTTTACTGATAGGGTCTCTACTTATCCAGTGTTTCTGTCATCAGCCTGACCTTGCAGCTTTCTACAATGCCATTATACCCTGGGTGCTGGCTTATTTTCATACAGCAGCCCCCAACTACTTGATCCCACTTCATCTACTTCATGGACACAGACATTTGTTGGGCTTATTAGCTCAGCAGGAGCCTTATCATATTTTGTATCTGAGGCTGTTGGAGTTGTCAAGAGATGGAAATGCTGTGTAGCTTTTTATCCTCCCTTCTTGCACTTTCTCCGAGAGCCCAACAGTGCATTTGGATTCAATGCTCTCCTGCCACTAGCTGCTGAGATCTCTTTAAATATGTCTAGCTTTGCCATCTGTACCAATAACACTGCAAAGGCTTAGCCATGATTAGGCTGTCAAGATTTATTAAGTTAAAAAGTATCAAAGTTTCTTGCTGCAACCCCAGACCTTTTAAGAGTCCACCTTCTTTAGAAACCCTTCCCCCTCCTAACTAACACTACAGTCAATGTGCTTCGCTTGACCTTGACCAACATATGCACCCGGGGAACACTAATGAATTTGGGCCAATCCATCTTGAAACTCCAAATTTAATCAAGCTGACATGCCAGGGAAAGCAGACTGTAATTAACTCCTAGCATTTTAGGTAATCTGTAAATTTCATAAATTTAGCTCAATCTGGTTTTGTGGTATTAAGCAATTTTTTTGTGGATTTCTTTAACTGGTTAAAATTATTAAAATAATACAATAATAACAATTAAAAAGTAAACATTTTCTCACAGCATTAAATTCCTTTAAAAATTACTATTTGTCCAGGAGAATAGAATGCCACCAAACAACGTATGCATAGCAGCCTGCCTAGTAAAACCAAGTGAATCCAGTGTTATCATTTCTTTTTGAAAATGAGTCATGCACTAATTTAATGATGTGTGTGTTATGAAAATGTACGATCAGTCAAAAAAAAAAAATCCTCTGCTCAGTGTTATCTTTCAATTGGTTTAATTTTGATGAAGAAGAGATAGGAGCATTAAAAACTAGCCCATAGGGCTCCTATTTTGTTCTGCTTCATTTTATTATTATCTGTATAATAGTAGCACTTAAAGGTCCCGGTCAGGATCAAAGTCTCACTGTGTGAAGTGCTGTATGAATGCAAGGTTCTAACCCTGAGGAAAAAAAAGAAATATAGTAATATCTTGATTAAAATTAAAACAAAAAAAAAAAAAACAAAAAAAAATGGAAGGAAGGAAGGAAGGAAATAAGGAAGGAAGAAAGAAAGAGAGAGAGAGAAAGAAAGAAACCCCACTACCCTAAACCAGACTGCTCTGAGACTGCTACTCAAATTTGCAGGCTGACTTAGTTCCTCTCTCTATTTTTTTCTTCTTTTCATATCTGCATAGAGCATCATCAACAGTACACCTAGGCCTCAGTCTTTCTACAGTAGTTCTGATAGATGAGAGATTCTGGATGACCGTCAGAAGAGATTTTACAGAAGAGTTCTTCCAAGAGAAGAACAAAGTCAGAGCTCTAGCAACCAAATTATTATATACTGATATGAAAGAATATCCCCCCAAAAATAGATATTGAAACCATGGCTACAGCATATGATCTCAACAATTATAAACCTTTTATATTTTGTATGTAGACGTTAATAAAAGCATTAGAAGGAGGATCATGCCAAAGATTGAAACATATGCATACATATATGCATATAGTATTGTATATATTTCCCGCAGACCTTGTTAAAGGAAAGTAATCAGACAACACCAGATATTGCTTCAATTAAAGACATGTTATTTAATAACAGAGGCAGAGAAGAGGCAGAGGAGAGCCAAAGCCATTAATTTAAGTTCATTTCTTGAATATGGGTTTTGTGAAAATCCCACATTTTGGAGTTCTACTCTGTTGTTTTGTAATCCAAATATTAATGGATGAATTTTTTTCAAGCAGGCAGCAGTACAAAGAACCATAGTGAACAAAAAGTTCACGTAGTCCTGTTGATCTTTGTGCTCTTCCTTTTCAAAGAGAAGAACAGTATTTTATGGATAACTAATTCAAATTCTTCATTTTTGCAGTGTGTGCATATAAACACATATACAAATGATGAGTTAACACATATGCAAATGTATTAAATAAACACATATACAAATAAATGTACAGTGGGTGAGAAAAGAAAGCATGTGCCTTAATCTTTCCATGCTGATTCTGGTGGTTATGGCTAGATAGGAAAAACAAGATCTGAGCTTAAGCATAATATACAAACGCACAGACACTCTCACACTCTATTTACACACCAAACAATAATATACAGCAATAAACATATATGTTGTATAAGAGGAGATTTTTGACTTTGTTCCAAATGGTTTATGCCATTTTAAATGGTTAAGTCAGTCATACTATGTCTTTCATGAAAATTTTCCTCATAGTGAAGAAACCACACTGTAACACTGCATGATCATAGAAACTCCTTTACTGTCCTGTGGTCAGTACAGTCTTTAGTTTCTAAATAAAAGCAATTTAAGGCTTCCTTCTTTCACCAGGCTGGAAAAGCTAGGTATAAATTGCTTCTTCTCTTTTGTGGTATTTGACTGAACACACAAATGGGTCTTCATCAAAAAAACAAATATGTATTTTTGCATTTTTCTGCAAGCTCAGAAAGCTGAAAAATGAGTCTTACTTGGCCCTCAGTCTATGTGAAAAAAATCTGTGTGGACCTCTTTTTAATGTATGGAGTACTCAGGACTTTTATTTTTAGAAATGAACAAACACAATCCAAATAATAAAAAAAGGTGGAGTCTACATAGACAAGGCTAATAATGTGCTGTATACTTTAAGAGATTAAAAAAATGTCTTCACATATGCTATTATGATTTATTAACTAAATTCCTGACCCTGATAGCTAGTAAAAGCTAGCAAAGTGCAACTGGCTACTTTAATGATATATAAATGGTAGTTCACAGAAAGTAATCTCCCAACCATCGTAATGCGCAATACATCTTTCAAGATGCTAAACACTTGACCAGAGTGATCTCATCTGCTGTCAAATACTTTCTAAAATCCTTTTCTTGACTGGTAAATGAGAATATTGTCATGCAAAGATGTGGCTTATATCAACATATTTGAGACGTCATCATCAGGCTACATGTAGGAACAGACAATGCAGACTGCTCGGGCGGTAGTGATGGATGGCCTCCAGTGATCTGGTTAAGGAATATCCAACGTGGTGCAGAATCATTGTCAGGTAGATCTCAGTGAATTGTGAGATAGCTGTCCATCTATAGGTTATTTATACAGAGTTCTGCAAGGATTTATTTAATCCATACTTTTCAGAGACAGCTGGATCTGTGGAGATAATTGCAACACCACAATTTTGCTGAACTTTCACCAGCTTCACCACCTCCATCTTAGCCTCTACAATCAATACTATCAACCAAAAGAGGGAACATAAAATAATGAAAAACTCCCAACTTTAAATTGATGCAAGAACCTGGGTAGCCAAAAAGCCACTGATAGCTGAACAAGATACTTAAAATTTTTAAAGCTACCTCCTAAAGGGAAAAGTAAGCTAATGCAAAACACTGAAAGGAGCAATCAGTAATATTGACTGTACCTTCAACAGAGGCTATCCCCCCACTAGCTGATAATGGAGAACAGTCTTGAGGTTGTATTAAATTCACTGATAGTCCTGACTACAGAGATAATTGTGGTAAGAAATGGTTGCACTTCCACTTTCCCAGGAGACTGTGCCTATTCCTGTCAAAAGAAGATCTGGAAATTGTGATTCATGCTTTTATCATCTCCATGTTCCTAACTAGAGCTAAGGGCTCCACGGAAGTTTCATCTTGTGCAATACTCAGCAGCTCACCTCTTAAGCAGGAAAACCTGCCAAAAGATCATAATGGAAATCTGCACACTCTAATGGATTTCTGCATTCATTATCCTGATACAAATCAAATTCCCGGTCCTTATATTTAAAACCTTAACATTTTAGATACTGGCTTCTATCCAAGATCCACC
>VYZX01006377.1:0-25796 GCA_013401335.1 Brachypteracias leptosomus
TTCCATCTCATTTTCCTTTCACTTACATGGAAGTTCATTGAACTGTAAGTTATATGAATGTTTATGCATATATAACATTTGCATTTTGAAATGGATTTTTGAGGGTAGTATTTGAAATGTTCTGTAAGTTCTTTAAATGTATAATGAGGCAATTAGAATGGTAAGATGAACCACAATTACTAATAGTCTGCCTTGTTCAGGTGTGGTTTGCTACTTAATTAGGCAGTACAGCTGATATGCATGTTCTTAAATCCTATTCACTGAGGCAGCTATTTTGGTTTCAGTTGCCAAATTTATGATATTTATCCACATCCCAGGGATTTTGCTATTTACTGACCCAGCAGACTCCTTAACTGCTCTGCAGCACTACAAGAATGAAAAATAAAAAACTTTTTTTTTTTCCCTTCAAAGAGGTATTGCATTATGGTGTTAGAGACGCACTGTTTTGAGAGAGAGGGAAAAAATCCGTTTGAATATTTATGTGTGCAGTAGCGGAAAGGAGGGTGCAGCTGTTAGAACATTAAGTATGAGGCCATGGCAGATTTAATGGCTAGTGAATGTTGACAATGTTGTTAATCTTCCTTAATTGCCAGATCTCCAGGGAAAAAAAAACAGACAACAAAACTGTGCATACATAGAATAACAATGTGAAGATGGTTTCCAGGGAATTGTGTCTGGGAGACAGTACATGTTGACCGTGGTAGTTGCGAGAAGTGTTAGGTAAATAAAAGGGGCTTATAAGTTAGAGATCTTAAAATTCTCCTATGTGAAACTTATTTTGTCATCTCTCTAACATAGAACAAGTATAAACTTTATTTGATTCCCATCTGATTCACTTTGATTTTCTAAATAAAAATATAATAGATAATAATTGAAGTTGTAAATTGATCAGTCCTCCTTTTGCACCTGCAGTGGTGTGGGAATCACAGTGTATAATTGTCTTTTCTTTTTTTGAAATATATAGTTTTAGCTTGGAAACTTGACAACAGTGCTGTTGTGATTAGTGAAGTTTATGCGTCAGCTTATCATGTTTTATCATTTTTTCAATATTGTTTATTGACATAACAGGATAGAATCTATAAGATTTAAAGTAATACTGTTGATTAAGTCATTACTTTTTTCAACTCTTTACAAGAAAGTCTTTAATAATTAAATGGTTTCTATTCAAGCTCTTTATTAGAATATAAAAATAGGTTCAGTTAGGAAGACAAATTACTTCCTCAGGTCTACCATTAAATTGAAACTTATGTTGTAGTCTTGTGTTGTTTCAAAGCTGTTGTACATGTTTGTCCAAGGAAACTACATGGGCTAAATTGCTAGTGAATTTAATGAGAATTTGTACAGAGCAAGTCTTAGACTTTTAAAGGTTTTCTTGCTTAATCTTTGTAGGTAGCTCCACCACTCCTATTCCCAACCTCAGAAAGTTTTGAAAGGTAGTGTCATCTAGACCCAGCTGGCAACTGAGCAACAGCAGCTTGCTCAGTGTCCCTCCCACCCCCCATCCTACAATGGAATGGGAAGGAGAATTGGGAGAAAAAGGCAAAACGCCATGGGTTGAGATAAGGAGAGTTTAGCAGAACAACACAAGAAAAGAAGAAACAACAGTAATAACAGTAGTGAAATAATATGTAAAACAAGTAATAGAAAATGCAATGCTTACTGGACTGTCTTGACTGACTCTAGCCCAGCACACAAAACCCACACAATTTTCCTCTCAGCACATATCTTGGGCATGATATCCCTATGGTATCAAATATCCCTTTGGCTGGTTCGGTTAGCTGGCTGTAGTCCTTCCCAGCTTCTTACGGAAAATAACTCTATTCTAGCTGAACCCAGGACACGTAGGAATAAGGGTACAGGCAGGATGTGAAATTTCTTTTTTCCTATTTTTAGTCAGAGAGTTATTTTGACTGCAGAGGACTGATGCTTTAAACTTCTGGGAAGATACAAATTTGAGTTAACCAATTCATGGAAAAATACAGCTTGTGGTTTCCTTCTCTATGTCAGCATCTTATCAAGTTAAGTAATTTTGTACATAGTATTTAAATTCTGTTGTGAGCAAAGCTTGTCTAGGTGTCTGATTTAATAGGATGGTTTGCATGGTTTTTACTTTTTAGCTCTTCACTTGGAAGTGGATAAGTACCTCTTTCACTAAACTCTGAAAAGTTCAAGGAAACTTCCTTTGCTTTCTGATGCCCTCTACTGATTTCTGTTTGTCAGAACATCAAAAGCTAGGGCTTTTGTCTTTAACAGTAGTAAAATGATAGCAGAAGCAGCTCTTTAAAAAAAGTGGGAAGAGAAAAAGAAAGAAAGTATGCCCTTTTGCACCTTAAGTATTGTGCTGATTACTGTCCAACTGGGTCGCAGTGTTTCTCACCTGGTAGAAGAATAGTTCAGCAGCCTAAATCTGCCTCACCTAGTGTCTTCTTTAGACATTCCAGCTGTAAAAAAAGACTGGTGCTTTTGCCCTTTTCACCACGTATAAACAGACTTTCTTTAATGTCCACAGTTCCTGGGTCTCAGTAAGCATATTTCAGATTTTCTGCCCTGGAACTTTTAACCTCCTGGTTCACTTACAATAACATTGTTTTTTGTATTTCCTGCTACGGCCTCAGATACTATAAAAAACTGTGATGCTTTATGTGAGTGCCACTATGTATGTTATATTTTGCTTGGTTTCTGTTTTAAGTAACCCTTTCATCTTGTCAGTCTTGCAATCTTGTTCCTGTCCTTGAAATCCTGAGCACCTCTGTCCTAGGCAAACTCAGCAATTGGATGAAATCAATCCTACCTTCTTTCCAGAACCTCTTATCTTAGCCTTGTAGGCTGCCTATGCCAGCTCTGTTGTTTTTCATTCCTGACAGAAGCTGCCAAATTTTTCTTTCACATTGCAGTAAATCATTGTGTGAACAGGGATGAGAGCATTCATGGCAGAATTTGTAGTGCTGCTGAGGAGATGTTCTGTCTGGCAGTCTTCATGAAAGCTTTAGAAGATGGCCTTCTCTCTAGACAAAAATGAACTTTTCTTCCATATTAGGTTTATTTCTTCAGATGATTTGTATTGGGATTGTTCTTTTAAAAAGCTGTCAAGTGCTGAATGTTTTTGATGAGGCTACATTTCTGAAATCTGTTTCATAGAAATCAATCTCTTGCAAAGACCCTTCATATGGATTTGAGAAAAATGTTTAGGTGTGAACACAAAGAAAGAGTCTGGCAAGATCAATAGGCATTTGGTCATTTTATATATGAATCTTTACTGAGCATAGGTTAGAGATCATATGTGAAGCTTTCTTCCTCTTTATTCTCTGTTTCCTTATTGTATCAGAGAACAGAGCACTCTTTTTCAAATTCAAATACAGAATCTAGTATAGTGTTCGTATTCTCTGGCTCTGCTTTCAATATGTATTTTTTTTACCTATATCTGTAGTTGAAATGTAACTTAGCAGTTCATAGCTATGATGGTGACTTTGGTCAATGTATGGGCAGAGCTCAAGACTGTATTTAAAAAGTACCCATCTCACCAGAATTTCTTACATGCTTTAAATTCTCGTGTCTTTTTTTTTTTTTTTTTAGTAAAAATGTGGGATAAGGTTTGAGAAGTCAGCAAACCATGCTTATTGCAATGCATTTGGGGAAGTGAGGCTTCTTGCCCTTCTATCATGAGGTTTGATTTTTTCAACAAGACTTACTCAGACTTTGTGTGAGAATACTCCTATTTTATGAAGTAAATGAAAAGATGTTCCTTGAAGCTCAGGACCTGCAGTGTTTTCTCGTATTCCCTTTTAGGGGAAGAAAATATCTTCCCTTGGAAGAAAATATCAATTTTTTTCTTGATTTTGCTGTCTTCTATAATTTGTCACTTTTAGTAGGACTGAATTCTCTCTCCATTACATCCCGAAGATCATATACCTGTCAATATGACCTGTGCAGATGATAGCCTCCCAGTATGCGTATTTCATAGGTACAGAGGAACCAGCTGCTCTTGCAGCAGTTAGTATGTTCACAGGGCCTGTAGTAAGTCTGATGCATGCAAGAATGGAAGTTCTACAAGCTGCTGAAAGCAAAAGCTGTGTTCAAATCCCAGGTAATGGAGAAGAACAATTTTTTTTTCCAAAGCTTTTAATAACAATCCCATTAGTTTATATAAGCTGTTAGTAAAAATTAAATGGCCTGTATAGACTTAAAACAAGTACTCCGTAATAGGTAGTGCATAGTCTAAATATGATGAGTTTTAGAAAGAATCAAAATCATTTAGATTGAGAAAGAGCCTTAAGATCATCAAGTCCGACTGTTAACCTAACATTGCCAAGTCACCACTAAACATGTCCCTCAGTACTGCATTTATACGTCTTTTAAATGCTTCCAGGGATGGTGACTCCACAACCCTTGGGCAGCTTGACAACTTTTGGTGATGAAATTTTTCCTAATGTCCACTCTACCCCCTGTGTCATAACTTGAGGCTGTTTCCTCTCATCCTATCTCTTACTACTTTGGAAAAGAGATAGACCCCCACCTCACTACAACCTCCTTTCAGATAGTTGAAGAGAGCTAGGAGGTCTACACTCCTTTCCTCAAGCTAAACAGCCTTAATTCCTTCACTTACTCCTCGTAAGTCTTGTTTTCTAGACCCTTAACAAGCTTTGCTGCTCTTCTTTGGACATGCTCCAGCATGTCAATGTCATTTTTGTAGTGAGGGGCCCGAGCTGAACACAGCACTCAAGGTGTGGTTTCACCAGTGCTGAGTACAGGGTGTGATCACTTTCTGGTCCTGCAGGCAACACTATTGTTGATGCAAGCTATGATGCTGTTGGCCTTTTTGGCCAGTTGGACACACTGTTGTCTCATGTTCAGCCAGTTATCGACCAGGATCCTCAGGTCCTTTTCTGCTAGGCAGCTTTCCAGCCACTCTTCTGCAAGCCTATAGGGCTGCATGGGGTTGTTGTNTCTTCAAGCCTAGAATAGCATTGTATGGGGTTGTTGTGATTCAAGTGCGGGACCCGACGCTTGGCCTTGTTGAATCTTATACAGTTGGCCTTGGCCTGTTTTTCCAGCCTGTCCAGGCTGTAAAATCCTTCTAACCCTGAAGCAGATCAAGACTCCCACCCATCTTGGTGTTGTCTCCAAACTTACTGAGAGTGCCCTTGATCCCCTCATCCAGATAATTGATAAAGTTATTTAACAACAGGCACCAATACTGGGCCCTGGGGAACACCATTTGTGACCAGCCATCCAGCCTGTTTTTATTACCCAGTGAGGACTACACTTGTCCAAGCCATAAGCAGCCAATTTCTCCTAGCGAGTGCTGTGAGAAATGATGTCAAAGGCTTTACTAAACTCCAGGTAAACCACCACTTGAACAAAATCCTGGATTTGTATTACCTTTAAGGATGGTTCTGCAGTGTGTAAATGTGTAGTGTTCTGCAGTGTAAATAAATCCCTATTAACAAGAAACTGGTTAATAAGATGCTAGCCATAACTTTATGCTCAGTGGACATGCAATTGTGTTAAGCCATTTGTAGGTGATACAGAGAGTTTACATGTCCTCAACTGTATGAATGATAAAGTAAAGCCTTTGTATTTGTTTCAGCTGTGAAAATTTTCTCTTATGTGGGAAATGACCTGGAAGAAGGAAAGAACAATTTGAGTCTCAGCAATGGGAGAAGCAGAGAACTGAAATACAGGGTGAGAGGAGTCCTGATAGTATGGATTAAGAGTATTTGTTGAGACTTCAAAGTTCTAGCAATATGGAGAGACTGAAGAATATAGAAAATGAGCCATGGTACATTCCTGAAGAAATTAGGTCCTGACCGTCCTCAGTTTCTGAGAACACAGAATACTGCATTGTACACAGAAACTTTTCAGTATGGTGTGCTGAGCAGAGACATAAATCTTTTGTGTTTTAATAGCACACGTGTAAAGTTTAGTATTTTGGCCTTGTATACAGGGAAATCAGCCCTTTTTCTGTGGTTTACATATTTATTGTTTTAGTTAAAAACTTATGTTGTGTTTCATTTACATACCAAAATAAGAGTTCAGGACTCCATGCTAGGAACCCGCTGTTAGCACCATCTCTTGAAATGGCACTTTCTGTATTGTGTTAGGTGATGTTGATGTCAAAACACAGATATGTTAACTCATACCTTGGTAGGCAGTTTGGAAATGAACTGGTAGGAAATGATAATATATTTTAAAGGTTTTTTTGGATACTAGTCCTATCTGTTGCATAACTTCTCCAGTTTTAAGAAAGAAAGCTTACAAATATTTAGTGAGATACTAAATGTGTGTTAACTGGTTTTGCATACTACCATAGTGTATGCTAACTGCAGGAAATATATGCAGAAACAACACATTGTTTTCCATTTATTATCACCCACACCATTGACAAAATTGAGTTCAAAATTGAGATCATTAATTTGGCTTTTAAAGTAAAATTAATATTTTTTCAACAACTTTGTTCTTTAATACAGAATGAGGTATAGCTGAGGTTTTTTTCCTTATTCAAATTTGGCTGGTGTTTTGGATTATGAGAGGTAATGATCCCTATTTGGAAAAAACACCTTGATGTGATATAAAAATAAGTACCTACTATCTTCTGTGAGTTTAGTGGCATTGAAATTGCTTTGATTTATTTATCTGAAAAGTGATTACAAAATCTTTTTGTATTTCAAAGGATTCTTGCTTGAATGCAGGAAGTACTTCAAGCAATAGTAAATGCTATTAAAATTCAATTTGAAGAACTTCGAGATGGCTCTGTGTTTCCTTGATTCTTAAACCTGCTTCAGTATTAGAAAAGGAGATGCTTCAGATGTGATATACGGGTTGCACTGCCCTTTTTTGTATGAGCAGTAGAACTTGAAAATAGCTTGAGAAGTGGGTCGGTGTGAACCTCGTGAGGTTCAGTAATGTCAAGTGCAAGATCTGCACCTGGATTGGAGTAATCCTTGATATCAAACCTGGCTGGGAGGTGATGGGATTGAGAGCTACCCTGCAGAGAAGAACTTGGGAGTACTGGTGGATGAGAAGCTGTGCCTGAGCCAGCAACGTGCACTCGCAGCCCAGAAGGTCAGCCATATCCTGGGCTGTATCAAAGGAATCATGACCAGCAGGTTGAGGGAGGTGATTCTGCCCCTCTACTTTGCTCTCATAAAACCCCACCTCAAGGACTCCATCCAGCTCTGGAGTACTCAGCATTAAGAAAAACGTTATCTGTTGGAGCATAGGTTGCCCAGAGAGGTGTTAGATGCCCCAGCCCTAGAAACATTCAAGGTCAGATTGGATGGGGCTCTGAGCAACCTGATCTAGTTAAAGATGTCCCTGCTCACTGCAGGGGCGTTTGGACTAGATGACCTTTAAGTATCCCTTCCAACCCAAACCATTCTGATTCAATGCAAGTAGGAAACATGTAGTCCTACAAAACACAATTTGCTGCTTCTTGCTGTTCAGAGTGCTACAGTCTGCCAAATAGGATGCTATTGGATAGAGTCTAGAGGAGTAAGTCTTAGGAGGAGCATCTTAGGGAACTGGGGTTGTTCAGCTTGGAGAAAGGAAAGCTTAAGGAAGACCTTATTGCTGTAGTGAGGTGGGGGTTGGTCTGTTCTCCAAAGTAGCAAGTGCCAGGGGGTGTTTAGGTTGGATATTAAGAAAAATTTCATAACAGAAGAGGTTGTAAAACACTGGAACAGGCTGCCCAGGGAAATTGTGGAGTCCTACTCAACGTAGAAGTATCTTTTAAATACTTCCTAGAAGTATTTAAAAGACTTGTAGATGTGGTGCTTAGGAACATGATTTAGTGGTGACTTGGCAGTGCTGAGCTCATGGTTGGACATGATAATATTAAAGGTCTTTTCCAACCAAAATGATTCTTAAGATTTTTACATTTTTAAAATATTACTGTGTTTTAAATTCATATGCAGCAAAGAAATACTCCACCATTTGTTATGAGAAATTGTCACCTAGGAATCAATTTCTTAAGACTGTTTAGAATATTTACTATATGAAACTGAAGCAGTTTAGGCTTAGCTGTCTCTTAATGTTGTTTCTTGTGTATCCTAAATGCTCGGTTAAATGAGAATTGCATTTCAGAGAAAGAACTAATACAGTGAAAACACTGGAAATGGCTGTGAGCCTGATGTTGAATAAGCAATAAATACTAGGGTTGTTAATGTGTTTTTATCATAAGTAAAATGAAGAGATGCATTAGGTGGAATGCAGTTTGTTATTGATCTTTTGCAGAAACACTTTGCATGGAGGATTTGTTGTCAGTTCTGGTTGCTGAACAACATAGGCCATTCTGCCACCATCAGTAAATGATTAATTAATCCTATTAAGCATGACTTAATTAAGGATGGCCAAGAAAGATTACTGATGAGTGTATCATCATAGCTTTGAAACACAAAAAATTGGGTGGACTTGTACCCTTTTTATACTATGCTTGGTACTGTCGCTCTTATTTTGCAGATTGTGTTCCTTTTACTAAATATTATGTAGATTTTAGCTGTTTAAAGAGCAGATGGGCTCTTCAATTCACAGAAATTACTATTAGCTTCAGCAAATTTTGTACTGGCAACCTGACATTCATATTCTAGATTGCTTTCCATTTTAGGATGGAGTTACTAAGTTTTTTTCGTACTACATTGTGGTGTTCTGAAATCTGGTTGGAGGAGACATCGTAGACTTCCTTTCAGAATGATGTGCTTTGCTAAGGACTCTTCTGTCTGTAGGAAATGAAATACAGAGTTTTTTCTCCCTGATAGCACAGAGAGGCAGCCAAGACAGGTTTTCTTCTGAACTACTGTGTCTTTTTTTTTTCCTGTGCATTTTGCTATAGCCATAGGAACACTTAAGTGTCATGCTTAGTGTTTCCTGGTCTGTATTTGTGAAATTCTCATCCCAAGTACTGGTTACATATTGATTTTCTTAATTCTTGACAGTCTCTTCTGAAGCACAGAGGGAAACAGTATCCCATTTTAAGTACTCAGATGTATCTGGTGTTCCATGGGGAAGCATAGATGCTCACAGGGATACTTTGTGTCACAAGGGATAGCTCTTGGAGCTCTTCTCCGAAGTACTATTTTGAATTGCAGCTTACTTCTTTCACAGGCTTCTAAAAGTGTTTAGCATAGAGTGAAAATCAGTTACTTTCCTTTATGCTTTTGCAGCATCACAGAATGGCTGAGTTTAGAAGGAACCTGTGGACGTTCAAGCCCTGTGCTCAGGCAGAGCCACCTAAAGCTAGGTGCCCAGGACTATGTCCAGATGGCTTTTGAAGACCTCCAAGGAGGGAGATTCTCTGGGCAACCAGTGCAAGTGCTCAGTCACCCTCATAGAATAAAGAAGTGTTTCCTCATGTTCAAATGGAATCCTCTTGTGTTTGAGTGGGTGCCTGTTGCCTCTTTTTCCTGTAACTGGGCACCACCAAAAAGAATCTGGCTCTGTCTGCTTTGCAGCCTCCCTTCAGCTACTTGTATGCATTGATGAGATCCCCCCCGGGCCTTCTTCACCAGGCTGAACAGTCCCAGCTCTCTCAGCCTTTCCTCATAGGAGAGAAGCTCTAGTTGCTTAATCATCTTCGTGACCCTCTCTTGGATGCTCTCCAGGATGTCCATGTCTCTCTTGCGCTGGGGACCCCATAACTGGTTACAGTACTCCAGGTGCTCTCTCAGGACTTTTTGACCTACCCCAAGAATTGAGTCTTTTTGGCCTTCCTTTCAGCCACTTGATTTGTTTGAGCCAGCTTTCAGATTTGGGAAAGACTGTATTTCATTGTCAATTTTTCATTAGACCAAATTCAGGTTACCTTAGCGTTCCTTCATCGGGAAGTTGTTTTGTATGTGCCCAGCTAGCTATATTTCCAAGTTGTCCCATGTTCGCAACTCTGAAATCAAAGTTTGACTAGAAAGGAATGGCTCTGGCTATTTATAGTCATGATGTGTTTTAGTAAAATCTGAACAGGACTTAGAAAAGATCTGATACATTGTTTAAAGCAGTTGTCTTGAATGTTTACATTTTTGTATTTGGTGCCTGGAGGATGCAGGGTGTGGACACCAATATTAGAATTTTTATTTTTTTACCATATACCCACTTCACCTTCACTTTACCACCTTGTTGTACAAAGATTGTGCTCATTATCAACAGTCATAGAATTTTCCACTTCTTACCTGGGAAGTCATAGTGTCTGTTCCAGAGGTTCTCTTATTCATAAGAACAGGTAAAATGGTGATGTGAATGGTGGTGAGTTGAAGCAGAGGTTCTAAGTCCTGCTTAATATTGCAGGAGTTGAACAAGCCATGTTTTATGCTCTAGCTGATCTGGCCTGCACTTGGCAGGATGAAAAATCTCCCTATGTTAACCAGTGCGACTAAGTGAGCAAAATTCTTTGGGACACCCAGTTATACCGGCAAAAGATTCTTATTGCTGATGTTTATTTTGTCAGCTAAAGTTCCTCTAAAGAGTTTGCCAGTAAAAGCTGTGTTTCATTATGGTATGATTCTGCTGGCAAATCTTTATACATCAAGTCCTTTGTCATATAGACCTGTGTCCAAATAGATAATCTTTGTTTATTTTGTCTTGGAAAAAGCACAGCAATTTGGCTTGGAAATAGTTCATTATTCCATAAAATATGTAACTTCTTTGCCACGTGTGACACAGAGATCTTAATTTATGCACATACTTGTTTCTCTTTAGCAGCTCCTTTCTAGATTTATTTAAAACTAGAATTTTAAGAATCTATTTAAAGGTAATGTCAAGCTTTATGTATAAAACCCAAGAAAAACCCATCTGATAGCTTACAAGTTAATATGATCACACATTTTTCCTCCTGTTTCTTTTTTCCCATTGTTACACAAAATGTAGGTGTGGATTCCTCAGGGGAGAGGCACAGCACTCAGCAAGTGAAAGCTTTGGCTTTAATGAAAGCCTTGCATTACCACAGTGAGAGCCCCAGGACATCAATGCTAATCATATGGGGACCCAAGGCAGTGGAGCGCTTCTCAGAAGTGAAGCTCAAGGGAAAGCACCGCAGGGGTGGGTAATTAAACTTGTACTGATTAACAGATCATGCATATGCAATGTCCTGTTTTGCTCATTAGCAAACTCGCTGATGTAATGCAGGTGCTTGTTGTCTGAATTCTGAGATCTGCAGCTGGCTGCCATCATTGGCACTTGTGTAAAAGTAGGTGCAGATGTGGGGGGAAGCAGACTATATCCCAGGTTACTGTAACGTCAAGACAGATATGCTTGGAACCTCTATACTCAGGTGAGGGAGGCAAACTACACTGGTTTCATGTAGCGAAGTCTTCTTGCACCCTATACCCATCCTATTCATTTTTGTTAATATTCTTGTTTAGGCCAAGGGGTGAGGGGCTGTTGTTTTTTTCCATATTCTCCTAGTATTTACTGCTTTCAGAAGTAGTCTTCATCTCACTTTTCTTGGAGTGAGTATCTGACAGTATGCTTATAATTTTTCTGTGTATCATTAATGGAAGAGTTGTGTGATTTTGGTAAGGGTATGTGGAAGGAGAGCACATCAGCTCCTAAGTGTGTCTAGTCAAGAACCTTTTCAGTGCCAGAAGGGGATAATAAGAAAAGGGGAACAAATAGGAACATTCTGAGACATAAACCTGACCAACAAGAAGTAAACAGAGCAGTAACAAGGGCCGAAACTGGTTAGTCACTAATTGATGAGAATATGTGCAATGTTGAAATATTTATTTCAGTGAGATTATTTGATCAAAGATTTGTGAAATGGGATTGTAAGGATTATATAGAGACACAAACCTGCCAAACGAACCTAATGGAGATGAAGACAAGAAACAAACATGGTCAGTCACACAAAGACTTTGTGACTGATAAGAATGCAAACCTTAGGGTCCAGGAGTTGGACAGGAGGGGGTCAGTGGGACTATGCTAGCCAGGAGGCAGTGTGAAAGGGAAGGGAGTCAGGGAGAGACAAAATGGGTCCAGAAACAAAAGAGGCCAATCATATGTAAACTGTGTCCAGTCCTTACACTTGTTTGGCCAAGCTCTGTGCCTGATCACTGCAGTCTGTCTCTTTTGTTAGATTTTCTCCTAATTATCTCTCTGTGTAGTCTTACTCTCTATCTCATATGTGTTGGTGGTGCAGGGACTGAGACCAGCTTGAGTGGAGAGTAGGCCGGCAACTGGAGTCTCATTGGAGTTGTAGGCACCACCAAGTCTGTGGTGCCAACAGTGGAAGCGAGTGGGGGTTTTGATGTCAGGAGCTGGAAGGGCTGGAGCTCTCTGGATTTTCTTGTTGGTTTCCTGCAGACTTCATAGTGCCAGCTACTGAGGGGACTGATGTGAGTGAGCTGGGTGCCAGCAACTGGAGTAAGTCCAGGTATGTGAGCAGTCCTGGCCCGTGTCAGGTACTGGAGCAAGTGGGGTCTAAGTACCAGGCACTGGGATGAGTGTCTCAGCTGCCAGTCCCTGTGTCCTCAAAGCCAGCTACTTAGGGAACCAGGATGATTGAGGATCCTGGTGTTGGTGAAAGGAGAGGAGATTTGCTCCTTTGTTGCTTTGTCATCTGATGTTTTTATTCACAGTCTCCAGTATGCAGGGGATCGGGAGCTCTGTCACCATGGTGAAAAATCATATGCCATGTTAGCATAGTGATGACATGTCAATACACTGGAACAGCTAGTAGTATAAATACCTAGTCTCATTACTCATTTTTAACTACAAGTACCTTTCTCCAAGGTTAGTTCCATAGTTAGGCTAAAGACAGATAAAGATCAAACCATATTTCTTAGGCAGTTAATGCATATGTGGATCAAACATGGGAAGGAATTTTTTTTGAGCAGAGCAAACAGAGTGCTCTTTGGAAGTGCATTTAAGGGGACAGATAATTTTGGACATTGACCAGTTTCCCTTGGAACTGTTCGATGGGTTTGTAAAGTTTTACAGACTGATGGACATATTACTGCTTTTATATTTCTTCATTGATGAGAGTAATGACATATCATGTGAATGGTTAGACACTGGAAAACAACCATATTACCCAGGATGTACTGTGGTGTGGAGGTACCTGCTGACAAAGAATCAGAACTGCACTGCATAGTGCACTTCTAAGAGCAACAGGTTAGTTAGATACAGCTCTGCACTGAACTGGCTTGTGAACTCTGCCTTGTAATGCCACACCTAAGTTAAACATCCATCTCTGCTGCTTTCTAGGGGTGAACTAAAAGAAGACAAGACCATCAGGACCTCAATGACTCCATCCAGTCACATAAAGGACTTTCTTTGTCTTAGTTCTAGGGTCATAGGGCACAGCTCTTCCACAGGTTACTAGACCTGAGCTGTATAATATACTTAAAATTAGCTTAGTCCTGACCTATGAATAAGCCACTGCATTTGGACACAAGTGTCTGTTCAGCCTGAGAACTTACTATTATTGTAGGTATGATTATATCTATCCTTTGCAGGATGGATATGCAAAATGCTCAGTTTACTAGCCCATTAGATGCCTATAGTTATATTTGGAAATGCATATAAACTTTGATGTTTACCAGTTCATATCATGGGAAAAATCGTTGCCTTTTCCATACGCATCCATGAGGATGAAACATGCAGCTGCAGATTTTCAGTCAACTTCTTAGAGTTACATAGGGAATACACATCAGATGGTACTTGCTGTATAAAACCTTCTAAGGAAAAGGCTGTGCGTGAAAATACTCTTCAAGTATTTACTTTTAAAGTAAAGGTCATGGGTTGTAGGATAGGTGTAGTTTATTCCCTAAATTTGAGATTGAGAATATGGAGTAGTTTCTTGTACTTCCTAGGAATATTAAGTGAGATATGCAGAGTTTTCAGATATTGGCAGCAATTGTTTTGTTAAATGATCAATCATTACAGATGGGAATTATTATGTGTGTGTGTACAGTCTTCATAATTTGACTACAAAAGGACAATGGAAAACACTTCAAAGGATGTTGTCTTGGTAAAAATAGCTAGTCTTTCCCAAATGAAATGGAACAACATCTAGATAAAACATGCAAAAAATTAATGTAAGAAATATATACAGAAGTATAACAGATAATTGTATATATTTTTAGTAGTATATTTCCTTTCAAGGATGTTTTACTTTGATCACCCTTGTGAGAGTTTATAGGATACACAGATGAGAATGAGGCAAAACTACTGGGGATGTCTGTGAAATGCTGACTTTTAGGGATTAGATTATAGGTTTTAGTGTCCTGACATAAGTTGCTACTTTTATTAGTAGCAATCTGATGTCTTTGTCCTGATATTGTTGCTCTTAAATATGAAGTAATCTGTATTTCTATGCATCATGTTAATTTTGTTGAATTAATATTTAAAATAAGGTAGTACTTTTACCTTGTTAGTTAAAAGCTAGATGCAGCATTCTTGGTAGCTGCCAGACACTATATTCTTGTTGCCAGTTGAACAGGAGTAAAACACATAGCTTAATGGCTGTAAAAGGCACCAGTAGTCCCAGAGAATGTTTAGGATATTAACAAGATGCAACTAGAGTGGTTTGGAGATTTGGGGAGCTACTGTCCTTGCTGAAAGTATCATATTCCACAAATAAACTAGTGAACTTACTGACCGATAATGAAGTAGATCACGGAATTATACTGGCAATATGTAGTTATTCCACATGCCTGTTGAAAATGACATGAAAACAAATCTTAAATTATAGAGAACATGTGTCTGTCATTACCTCCCTGTGCTTTCCCATATGCTAGTATTACCTTGCTACAATCATCACATAAGAATTGGTTTCTTACTAAAAATTGAGATAAAACATCAAGTCTCCTTTGAATTCAGATTTGTGTTGATACTCTTTTGTGCCTTCTGTTTGCAAATAAGTTTGGCTTAGCTTCAGGTTGCTTATTTTTCTGTATAGAAAAAACGTAATTATATTTTAATTCTGTATATGTAGTTCAAAACTTATTTTATCTTTATTTTCTAAGTGGAAACAATTTTGAATAAAAATACTTAGCACTTATTGTGGAGTTTGAAATAGCTGTGTGAGTAACTTGGAGTGATGATGAAGGCTTAACTACTTAGCAGTTTGCATCTCCATTGTCTTTGAACTGGTGCACTCCACTTACAAAAGGAAAATCAAATAACTGTTTTTTCAGGTTTTTCCTTTCTGCAGGACAGGGTTTATTAGTATTAATGCTTGGGAAAGGTGCCAGATTTATATTAGGGCAATAGCAGTGGGAGATCCCCAGCTAAAGGCAGTATAGAATGTAGCAGGACAGAAGTTGTTATTTCATTATTTCAGTGTTTTATTTTCTGCCAGCTTTCTGCCAATGTTTCTTTCCTCCATTTGACTTTTCATTCTGCACTCTGAAGACCCCAGCAAACTTTATTTACCTGTGTTTCTCTTTGAATAGACCTCAGTCATCATGATGTAAAAAATTCTTCCATTTTGAAAACTCCAACTTGGGCCACAAATTTTCACTTTTTCTATCACAACACTAAAACTGTTTAAATAAGCAACTGTGAATGACAAAACAAATGTAGTCTAATTCCTCTATGATCTGTCCTTTGGTTAGATTCTCTGAAATCTAACAAAATAAGTATTTTCACAGAAGTAGTACTCTCAAGGCACTTCTCAGGTGTCTCTTCCAGTTTTTTGGAGTTAAGCTCCTTGAGGACAGGCAGCATTCTGGAAGAGTCACCCTTTGCCTGGGCATCTACTTTCATGAATGTTCAGGTGCATATCCTTCTGACCTGTTTTTCTTTGAAAAATTCAAATGCATTTGGTTAAGGTGTTCAGAAAAGATTGAGCCACAGGCAGGTACATGCCTCAGTGGACTGTTTCCCTAAGGAGACCATACTAATAGATCTACACCCAGCAGATGTAGAATTAAAAATGGACACCCCCATTTACTTTTTGCTTTTGTTAATTTTTTTGAGGGGGAGGGTTTTGTTTTGACCTTTTTTTGTTTGTTAACCTTTCGTAGTGAATGTTTTAGATAAGGTATATTAGGGGAAAACCTGTAATTTTGTGTTCAATTATTCGAAAGCATGGGACTGGAAAGGAATGAAATTTAATAAAAGTGTCAACAAGTCAAGAGAAAGGAAGAATACCTTTTTTTTCTCTTAAACACCTAGACAAAACTTTTAGGTGTCAACAAAAGAACGTGCTTGCACTGAAAAGAACACTGGAGGACAAGCTATATGTCAATGGTAAGCTACCACACAGTAACTTATAGTGTTCAGAAGATGATAGGACCCTGTACAGCTAAGAACCAGAAGAGGCCCATCGTCTAGTCTACAAATAAATCTGAAATAAGGCTTCTAACAATCTGTGTATTATCTGTCTCTGAGGGGCAGTTTAGGAATACAAAGCTATTGCAGACAAGTTCCTTTTCCTCGGCATCAGCCATCTGCAATTAAATGCAAATTTTGTGTCATTTTGATTAATTGAAATAATGCTGTGGTGAACTGAAATGGAAGTGGTGGGGTGAGTGGACAAACTGGATGATTTGGCTTGCACCAGTAGTGTTTTGTTGGAGAACTCTATGTGATGTTTGATGGGGTGGATCCAGCGTGGTAGTTCATGTCTTGCTTTTTCGTTTTGTGTGTTCAGTTGGTGAGCTCTGGAGTAGAACTTGTGTTTTTTCTGTATTTCCAGTTGTTATGCTTGTTAACAACATGATGTGTTATAATTTTGACAGAACAGTGGGGTGAAGGTGAGGGATGTATATTGCATTTGCTGCTGGATTCAGGAACGTCTGTTGGAACTTTTGAGAAGAATGCCAGCTCTGTTTAATGGTTAAATAGCATGGACTTACAGTAAAGAGAGGAGGGAGTTACTTCTGTTCAGAGTCAACTAGGACGACTTATTGGAGTAATGGCCCTGAAAATTTTATGAGCTTCGTAGTCCCTGCAGAATTTTAGTAGAGTGCGCAGACTTAACCAGAGACTGGTGATTAGATTTGTTTCAGGTTATACTGAAAGGTTTCAGGTTATACTATATTTATTTCAGGAAATACTTTCCAATTATAATTATCGTACTAATAAGTAGAAGGATGAAGCACCTGTGTGCTGAGCTAGCAGAGTTAAAATACACTGCAGCATAGAGCAAATGTCTGATGAACTATGTAAATACATACCTGATAGGAAAGGGATGCAATGCAGAACACAAGCTCTGTGTGACACCTTCTTACTGACAAGTACAGATTCCATTGTTGAGAATACTGTGCTTATACATCTTTTTTGTGCTTCTGCAGCATATAAATGCTAGGTCAGGAGGGATGTAAAATAGGTTGTGACTTATTTTCTTAATGTTATTCTCTTTTCTAATATAGTTTTAATTTTGCATGAATATTAGAATTTTTATCTTTTAATGCTGCTAAAACATAAAACTTTTTGGCGTTAGGAAGCCATCACAAATCTGTGTTATAAAGTTAATAAATAGGCAGCTACTTGCAGGTGTTTAATTTCATGGTGGTTTAGTGCAGTCTTGAATAAGTGACTCCTAATGCTAGCTCCAAAGCAATATTGAAGCATGGATTGTAATTCATTCACCTGGAGGGGTGTTTTGTTTTGTTTTCACTGGCATAGAGCGAAGATAGCCCTAGTCCAAAGCGACAACGCCTTTCCCATTCAGTCTTTGACTATACCGCAGCATCACCAGCCCCATCACCACCAATGCGACCATGGGAGATGACGTCAAATAGGCAGCCTCCTTTGGCTCGGCCCAGCCAGCACCACTTCTCAGGGGAACGATGCAACACTCCAGCACGAAACAGGAGGAGGTAAGCAAGCTATATGTATTGGGAAACAGTTTCTTCATGATTTTAGCTCAAGAGAGGTGTGTTTCAGGCAGCACTGACTCAACCACATATTGTAAACATGTTAACATTTCCTTTGAGCCACTACTGGGAGTAATTCAGATTGTAACATCATCCTATAATTTGTGTGAATAGTCTGCGCTGGAGCAATAAGCCTTTAGTAAAATGTGAGGAAAAGTCTTTCTTATCAGAGTATTTGTAAAGATATTAAGAGTTATTGATGTAGTACCACAATTTTCACTGCAGTCAGAACTAATTTTGTACCTAGAAACAATCTAAGTAAAGATGAGGGAGACTGGCTGGGGAGAGTGAGGAGGTTGACATAGTGTCAGACAGTTGCTGAAGTTGGTGATTGATATGTATTAGGAGATTTTCATGCTGGCTTTAGATTATGGCTCATAAGCCTCTCAAGCATAGATTTTGGAAGATGTTCCAATGTTAATAAGGTTTTCAGATGAAGATAAGATGAAAGGTGTGCTCCAGTTGCAAATGGTCATTCAGCTCAAGAGAGCAGACTAGGGCAAGTATGAACAAACCCTCTGAAGTGTGTGTAGTGTGAACATCACTCTAATTCAACATTATCAGCATTAACTCTTTTGTTCTACAAGTTCACTGCTGTTGGTCAGCACAGGCTCTGCGGTTTCTTTATCTGGAGTTTTTCCATTGCCTGGGTTACTATTTAGACCATATCTCTTTGTATCAGGAATGTTATATACTGTGTCTAGCACAATGGTGCCCTAAATCATTGTGGATTTTTTCAGATTCATTGTAAGCAAATAAATACTGCATTTAGAAAAGTAGCCTTTTGGTATGAATGTTCAGAAAGATGCTATTTTTGTCCATCTACTTACAGTAAAGAGAAATTGTGAATGTAGAAGTGTAATGCATGATTATATGAAACAGAGAAGGTCATTCTGATTTATCTTTACCTGTCATTATGAAATGGGGAGATCTGTACTGTTGCTGTGCCTCACCTCTCGTCTGTGTTTCCTTTTCTCCCTGTCTTTAATGTAATTCTGAATTAATGGGATTTAAGAATGTGTTACTGCAAAGAAATAATCCTTGTTAGAAAATACTAAGATCTGCAAGTACAAGCTCTGCAGTAATGGATACCTTTTGATGTCCGTTCCTACCTGAGGGTACAAATTACAGCATATTTTTCACCACTTCCATCCTGTCTCTTTGTTTTTACTGGGCATTTACCATGTTTATACTGTGCATGTAGAACCAGAGTTTTTTGCGGATTTTTTTAAAGACTTGAAGACTGATGTTAAATAGTTCAGAAGAATTGTCAAGACATGGATCTTAAGTAATTTCCAATACTTCAGGAAGCATGTAGAGCTATGTGTCCAAATGCTCTGAATTGTGCTAAATGAAAAATATAGGGATTTTGTAACTCCATAGGAAAAAAAAAATCCAGTTTTTCTTTTTCCAGAGAATGTTTCATTTATTAAAATAACCCCCAACATTCCAGAAATTTTGCCAGCTTTTGCTTTCTTGTAATTCTGGGTTTATAGAAAAGTAAAACTGAACCTTTTAACAAAGACAGGAGTAAGAGTAGTTTTATGAGAAGCTACCTTGTCTGAGTGCTGGTGGCAGTTATAGAATTTCTGTTCTTCTTTTTCAAAAGCATTGGAGCTGTCATCTGTAACTTTCCTCTATTCCTGCAGGTTTTTTTGAAGAAAAATCCTTGCATAGATGTTTTATGTTGAAGTATTTGGACCATTTTTGTTCCATAGCAGGAAGTAGCAACTTTAAAGCACCCTAGCACCCAAAACCAAATAGAATGTCTTTTGCATTAATAGCTCTGTGGTTAGAAATCATATATATCAGTTTTATCAGAATGTACTGGGTCTATCGTATTAGTAATACAGAGAGGAAAAGTACAACAAAAACTCTGGGAAAGAAGACTGAAATTAAGAAACATACATTAGTGAAACTGTAAATTTAGGTTCTCTGTGCTTAGAAGAAAGCACAGCTTTTATGTTCTGACATGGTAATTTGTAAAGATAAGGCTATGCGTTTTTTCTTTGGTTGAGGGTTTTTTTGTTTTAAGAATGATATGTTAGACTCTGGTATTATGACTTCTGCCTGACCTGTTTGTTGAATTACCATTTGTTTCAGTTTGAAGAAAGACAATGATAGTATAAAATTCCTGTGAAGTAGGGCAGAACAATAGTGACTTGAGACATTAGCAGTAGCATCTCAATAGCTAGTAGTATGCTTCCCCTTTCTCAGATTATGTCTATTTCGCACAGCACAGAAGTTGGACTTAGCTTGAGGAATGTCTGAGATTTGCCAACAGGTTTCAGGTTTATTTGAGTTTTGATAATAGCAATGGGAATAGTGAGGGTGAAGAATCTCATAGAATCATAGAATGGTTTAGGTTGGAAGGGACTTTTCTAGTTAATTAGTTCCAATCCCTCTGCCACAGCAGTGACACCTCCCACTAGACCAGGACCTCATCCAACCTGGCCTTGAACAGCTCCAGGGATGGAGCATCCTGTTCCAGTGTCTCACCACCCTCTCAGTGAAGAATTTCCTTCTAATTTCCAATCTAAATCTCCCCTCTTCCAGTTTGAACCCATTACTCCTCGTTCTATCACTGCACACCTTTGTGAAAAGTCCCTCTCCAGCCTTGTAAGCCCCCTTCAGATACTGGAAGGCCACAATAAGGTCTCCCCTGAGACTTCTCTTCTGCAGACTGAACAAGCCCAATTCTCTCAGCCTGTCTTTGTAGGAGAGGCATTCCAGCCCTCTAATCACCTTTGTAGCCCTCCTCTGGGCCGTCTTCAACAGGTCCATGTCCTCCTTATGCTGGGAGCTCTACAGCTGGATGCAGTACCCTAGATGGGGTCTCACAAGAGCTGAGTAGAGGAGCAGAATCACCTCTCTCAACCTGCTGGCCACACTTCTGATGCAGGCCAGGATACGGTTGGCTTTCTGGGCTGCATTGTCACATTGTTGGATCATGTTGGGCTTTCATCAGCTAGCACCCCCATGTCTTTCTCCTTAGGGCTGCTCTCAATCCACTCATTGCCCAGCGTGTATTTGTACTTGGGGTTGCCCTGACCCAGATGCAGGACCTTGCACTTGGCCTTGTTAAACTTCATGAAGTTGGCATGGGCCCACCTCTCAAGCCTGTCAAGGTCCCTCCCTTCACTCCAGCGTGTCAGCCGCACCACACAGTTTGGTGTCATCCACAGACCTGCTAGGGGGTGCACTTGATCCCACTGTCCATGTCACCGACCGAGTTATCAGTCTCCACTTGGACATTGAGCCATTGATCGCAACTCTTTTGAGTGTGACCATTCAGCCAGTTCTTTATCCACCACGTGGCCCATCCATGAAATCCATGTCTCTGCAATTTAGAGACCAGGATGTTGTACATACAGTGTTGAAGGCTCTGCTCAAGTCCAGGTAGATGACATCAGTTGCCCTTCCTTTATCCACCAGTGCTGTTAGTTCTGAAGTTCTTTTCCACACATTGTTGAAGAGGACATGTTCTGATGGTCACAGGCCTTTATTGTGTCTTCTCTGCAGTTTGGTTCTTTAGCCTGTTCTATAAGTTGGAAGCCGTTTTGTCCCATGTAGATTTAATATGCTGTTGCCTCTGGGACTTGTAATTTCTGCGTTGTGGAGATTCGAAGGCATGTATTGAAAGTACTGGCTAATGGTTTTGTGTTTTCAGTTCTTTCCCCTTCCAAATAAATGAAAAGTTGACTTGATTAGAACTTCTAATAGTGCCTTTGTTACTTGTGTGTGCATCATTTTTGAGTGTTGAACCTGAGCCACTGATCTCTGATTGAAGTCTCAGCTCAAGATAGTAGCGCTCTGTTCAGAACATACACACAATTATATTGGAATACATATTCAAATCCTATTCCTGTAGATTAGTTGCTCAAAAGAAGCGGATGCTCTGGTCTAAACTGATCTACAGAACAGTTCTTCACTCTGAAAGATTATTGCTATCACAATTTCTTGGGAGTGTTCTGGAGAGAATTCTATGAGGCACTAAACATGTGAGAGCTGAAAAATTTGTTTATTCAGAGGAGTCTACTGCTTTGTCTGCCATCACTAAGTGAGCAACCATTCTGTGGCCTGGTTGGAGCAAGGACACTGGGGAAATCTGGATATGTAATGAAGGATTTTTACCTAGAATAAATACACAGAAATCTCTTGAAGTTTACTATCTTGACTTCTGAGCGCTTGTCTTGGCCATCCAAGTGCCATGTTTTTAACAGGTTTGTATTTACTTAAGAGTTCTCTTGGTTTCCTTTACAGCATTACAGTATGCTCTGTTAAGCACTTTTTTGCTGCAAAAAGTGTCATCTCTAAGGCTTTTAGTAGTTCTGTCAGTAGGAAGTTTTATCCTAATCTATTAAGCCTGTTCTAGTAAAGTTTTCAAGTGTAAAAAATTTCTTGGTACTTAATTCTCTTGTGGTTTTAGTTATTAAGAAGAATTTGTCATTTATATAATCTCTAAATTTTTAAATATGTTTCCAGTCCTCCTGTTCGACGTCAGAGAACAAGGAGAGATCGTTTGTCTAGACATAATTCCATTAACCAGGATGAGAACTATCACCATCTCTCCTATGGACAGCAGCAAGCAATGGAAGAGCCACGAGCCTTTCACCCACCAAATGTACCTTCTCGTATGTTGCACCCAGCTGCTCACCCACCACAGCAAAATGCAGTGATGGTTGACATTCATGATCAGGTAAGAGTTTCAGAGTACAAACAGAAGGGAGTTGAAGATGTGGGGTTTGGTTGGTTGGGGTTTTTTCCCCCAGGTCTTCAAGATCTCTCTCCTCCCCAAATCAGTTGGCAATGAAAGTCACGTAACAATAAATTCTATTTGCCCTCTTACAGAGCGTCTTTTCCTATTGAGTATTGTTGGTATAATGGAGCACTGCAGTAGGCAATGGAAAGACAAAAAGTCCAGACTTCTAATAAAGAAGATTGTTATTTAAAAATTTGGCGATGAATATATTGGTATAGTTCTGTAGGCCGCTGACTCAAACCTTTGAAATACAGTTATTTTGCTTCTGAAGTTAATTTAATGTGATAAAGATGTTATATGATAATTAATATATTCTATTTCACGTGAAATACTTATCCTGTGTTTAGGAATCTTTAAATAATTATTTACAAGCAGAATTAATGATACCTATTATTGATGGCCTACATGACAGCAGAACTCATGATAGTATTGTTGTATAACCAAACTAGTCATCCAAGCCTAATCAACTCCTCTTTAAATGACATAAAAAAAATGAGATATGTGTCTGGTCCAGAAATGTAAATAATTCCTCTCTACAACAGCAATTAACATAGAATTCTGTAACTCAAATAGGATTGACAAAATTGTCCTATTGGGGTAACCTTTGTTGCGGTTGATTGTTAAATCAGCAGGCTGCAGCACAAGCACATTAGTTGCTACATAGTCATAAACTGGGAAATGGAACTGATTATCCAGATGTCCACTTCCCAAACTGCACATGCATAGAATGCAACAATTAACATTCCTACTTAAAAACTGTTCTGCATTCAGTGCAGCTGCATACCACTGATGTGTTGTATTGCATGTGTGGAACAGTTCTCAGTAGGGAAGTGCTTGCATTTGGGACCCAGGTGCAAGGGTGGAAGCTAACACTATTCTAGCTATCTCACAACCTTACATTTTGATAAACAATTTTACTGCTGCAGCATCTCAAAAATTCAAATTGTGCTCATGACAAGCTTTGATAAACACTTTTTCCATTCCACTGCCTCTAACTTCCGAGCACCATTTAGGATTGGGTATTGGTGTTTCCAGACTGAGATCTTCCATGGTAATGTTTTATACTTCAGGGACATAACCTTTTTGAGAAATAATTTTTTATTATTACTCTGAGCAGTAGATGTTTCGGAATCACGCTCAGCATTGCACTGTATGCTGGACTTCTGTACCTGAGCCAGAGCTGAGGTAAATTCAGTGTCTCTCCTGAGACTGGTTTCTGTCATTACTGATACACAAGTCAAGATTTTAAGTTCTGTTCAGTGGACTGTGTTCTGTTTTGGCCTCTGTGTCTGACTGTACAATACCAGTTCAGTAGGTCAGCTCTTTACTCATTCTCACCTTCCTAATGATCTATTCTTACTTGTTCCATTTTAAGCAAGCAGATTCCATTTTAGCAGATCATGAAGGAAGAGGGAGCTTTCTTGAAATAATTACTATTTATTAATCCATCCTTCTTGGCACTTAGGCCTTTTCAGTTTTATAGAGCATTAAAGATTTCTTATTTAGTGTCTTTAAGAAAACAAATCCAAAAAGCCCTAGTGGTCTGTAGGTCCAGAATACCTTTGGATCTTAGATTAATAATTAAATTCTAGGGAATACCACTACCTAGAAAATTGAGTTATGTGGGTCCATTTCCTAATAGAAATGTGGGTGCTTAGGGTCTACTGTCTCATAGTCATGTTTACTTCTCCTTTTCAGCTTTCTGCTTAGCTATTCTGTTACATATAGGCTAGGAAACTTAGCTTAAGTGTTGGTCTGAGAGTGAATCAGGAGGTTGGTCTCCTTGAAAGAAAGAAAATCTATACAATTTTCTTGTTCTTAAAAGATACAAGTGTCTACATTGAATCAGTCCCTTCGGAGTTCAGAAGATTCTTTAGCTGCTTGTGTGTTAGCTTTTATATAGGAGTTACTGCCTTCTAATTTTGTAAGGACTAACATTGGGGTGTGTTGAGGGCCAGGCTTAACATAATCTGAGATGCTTCTGAGTGACTCTAAGGTGCCTTTGAAGTTTTAACATTTTAAGATGGGAGATCCCTCTTGGCCTTGCCCAGAAACTGCTGATCAATAAGTAATATGCCATTGAGAAGAATATTTTAATGAACAGGAGTTGTAGCCTGTGCCTCCTTTTAAGCCTTATTCATGATTTTTTTTCTGATATGTAGGTAAAAGCTTGTTTTCCTATTCATCATGCTGTACAACACTATTAAGAGTTTACAATAAGTTTTTTGGTTTGGTTTTGTTTTGTTTTCCTTTCACTACAGATCCATCAGGGCACAGTTCCTGTCTCATACACAGTAACAACAGTGGCTCCGCATGGAATACCAATTTGCACAGGCCAGCACATCCCAGCCTGCAGCACACAGCAGGTCCCAGGGTGCTCAGTGGTTTTCAGTGGGCAACACCTTCCAGTTTGCAGTGTGCCTCCCCCAGTAAGTGAGTCTCTGTTAATTACACCAGTTTCAATCTTAGACATAGGCGTGGCACGCTGGAGTTTCAGCGTTATGTGACTTTTGTGTTGGAAATAGCCATTTTTTACCCTGTGGTAAATTGCAGTGGCATAGCAGTGTAGGCCTTAGGAGTGGTAAGCATATAGTACTTACCTACTGTCTTTATAGACTATGACTCTTTATAGTATAGAGTCTTGATGTTTGTAATTCAGAATAAATGCAACTTTATTAAATGACTTCTGATCTTCTATGACAAGGTGATCCATTTAGTGGATGAGGGAAAGGCTGAGAGAGTTGGGGCTGTTCAGCCTGGAGAAGAGAAGAGAAGGCTCCGAGGGGACCTTATAGTGACCTTCCAGTATCTGAAGGGGGCCTATGTAAAGGTGGGGGAAGGTCTATTCAAAAGGGTTTTTAATGATAGGACAAGGAGTCATGGTTTTAAGCTAGGAAAGGATAGATTTAGATTGGATATTAGAAAAAAGTTCTTTAACGTGAGGGTGATAGATCACTGGAATGGACTGCCCAGAGAGGTGGTGGAGGCCCCATCCCTGGAGTCATTCAAGGTCAGGCTTGATGGGGCTCTGAGCGGCCTGACCTAGGTAGAGATGTCCCTACTTGTGTAGGGAGGTTGGACAAGATGACCTCCGGAGGTCCTTTCCAGCCTAAAGCATTCTATGTTGTCTGCTTAGACTTTAGTAAAGCTTTGACACCATTTCCCACAGCATTCTCTGGGAGAAACCAGCTGCTCATGGTCTGAATTGGGAATATGCTTCGCTG
>VYZX01006377.1:26996-76022 GCA_013401335.1 Brachypteracias leptosomus
CCCTGGAGTCATTCAAGGTCAGGCTTGATGGGGCTCTGAGCGGCCTGACCTAGGTAGAGATGTCCCTACTTGTGTAGGGAGGTTGGACAAGATGACCTCCGGAGGTCCTTTCCAGCCTAAAGCATTCTATGTTGTCTGCTTAGACTTTAGTAAAGCTTTGACACCATTTCCCACAGCATTCTCTGGGAGAAACCAGCTGCTCATGGTCTGAATTGGGAATATGCTTCGCTGGATAAAAAATTGACTGGATGGCTGGGCCCAGAGAGTGGTGGTGAATGGAGATAAATCCAGGTAGCAGCCAGTTACAAGTGGTGTTCTCCAGGACTCAGTACTGGAGTGTGTTCTCTTTAATATCTTTATCAATGATCTGGATGAAGGGATCAAGGGCACCCTCAGTAAGTTTGCAGATGACACCCAGTTCGGTGGATGTGTTGATCTGTTTTAGGTTAGGGAGAGTCTACAGAAGGATCTGGACGGGTTGGATTGATGGGCCAAGGACAATGGTATGAGGTTCAACAAAGCCAAGTACCAGGTCCTGCACTTGGCACACATATAATGCTACAAACTTGGGGAAGAGTGCCTGGAAAGCTGCCCAGCAAGACACAACCTGGCGGTGTTGGTCAGTAGCTGGCTGGATATGAGCCAAGAGTGTGCCCAGGTGGCCAAGAAGGCCAACTGTGTCCTGGCTTGTATTAGAAATAATGGGGCCAACAGAACTAGGGAAGTGATCATCCCCCTGAACTTGCCACTGGTGAGGCTGCACCTTGAGTACTGTGTCCAGTTTTGGGCCGCTCACTACAAGAAGGGCATTGAGGTGCTGGAGCATGTCCAAAAAAGTGCAACAAAGCTGGTGAAGGGTCTAGAGAACAAGTCTTACAAAGAAGGGTCTAAGGGAACTGGGTTTGTTTAGCCTGGAGAAAAGAAGGCTGAGGGGAGATGTTATCACTCTCTACAACTACCTGAAAGGAGGTTGTACCAAGGTGGGGGTCAGCCTGTTCTTCCAAGTAACAAGTGATAGTACAAGAGAAAATGGCCTGAAGTTGTGCCAGGGGAAGTTTAGTTTGGATATGAGGAAAAATTTCATTGTCAAAATGGTTGTGAATCACTGGAACAGGCTATCCAGGGAAGTGGTGCAGTCACAATCCCTGGAGTGATTTAAAAAAAACGTGTAGATGTGGCTCTTGAGTACATGGTTTAGTGGTGATCTGGCAGTGTTGGGCTGACGGCTGGACTTAATGATCTTAAAGGTGTCCTCTAACCAAAATTATTCTGTGAATTCTTGTCAGCAGCTACTCTGCATACTTTCAGAGGGTAATAGGAAGGCTTCTAAGGCTTTTATTAGGCAGCTTACCTAGAAAAAAATTTTACTTAGTAGAGACCTTGTTCAGGGATGGATATATACAAAAAAGTTTGATGATGCAGTTTTCTCTGAGGAGTAGTAACGTTCTGAAAGATCACTAAAAGCTGAGAAAGGCTCTTCCATCTCAGAATGCTCTCATAAAATGAATCAAAATAATATTTAATAATTATGTTTCTCTGTGCCTTTCTGGGAGTAAAATAAAGTGCCTTGACTGGCTAATTTGTCAACTTTAAATTTGAAAGAATTTGAACCATTTTCTGGGAAATTTTTGTGTGTCAGCATGAAGATGTCACTTTCTAGGTCATAGCATTCTGATGCTAGCATTCTGTGGAAATCTAGTCTTTAAGTCTTAACAAGCACCAGAGCCGAAGAAGTGTACCCCAATAATTTTCAGCTGTACAACTGAAGGCTGCAGAACCTGCTACAAGAGTAACAACGTTTTCTTCTCCTTTTTCTAGCATAAATTTGGAATATCATACATAAATATTATATGTATTGTCCACTAACAATTTATAGTGTTGGTATAAACATTCATTTCTGCCAGCTGTGCATTTGCCAGCAGTGTGTAACTTAACTTTTCCTGTTGCGCGTTCTGTGACCTGAGGACATGAACAAGCCTATGACACTGAAACAAAACCCTTGATGTGGCCACTTATTCTTTAAGCTGTTCATAGAAGAGTGAAGGTGATTTGCATTCATCTTGTACAGGTGCCACTTATCACCATGAGAGATGGCAAGGTCTGAAGCATACTTCTGACCAGTCTGGAATATTTGTGGGCAGTATTTCTCCTTACCTTTCAAACTGGTGAAAATCTATTTCATGTGTCAATGTGTCTCTAAGACAGAATGAGAGACAATTTTTTTATTCTGCATATGATGGGGTTAGTGGAGCAAAGCAATCTGAGACTGGATACCCAGTGTTTGGAATAATACTTGTGTAGTAAATTCAGCAAGGCAAGAAAGCAACACGTCCTAAGAAACAACAGCAGAAAAAAGCTAAAACTATACCAGGGCTTAGGGAAATCCAAACAACAGATGCTAATAATCTTGCCCTCTACTTTGAACAGGTATATTATCTGTACAATTTATAAAATGTTTTATAATTCAACAGCACAGCTGTGCTTTAAATATATACAGGAGTAAAGCTCTAGGTTTTTTGGACTGAATGTACAACAGTTAATCAAGTGTGAGAGAATGGATGCAGTACAAGTGAATATAAAGAATTAAGCTTGAGTTTATGTAACATCAACAGAGAGACTTTATTCTTTCTTATACTATGTCACAGAATTGAGGAATAATGTAAGTTAGGAGGGGGCTCTGGAGACCATCTGGTGGTCACCTGATAAGAGTGACCAGTTTCTGAGGATGGAGATTGCACAATCCCTCTAACTCTAAGCCTCCACTCGAGTGTATCCTTGTGGTGAAGAATTTCTTCTGTATATCTGATCAAATATTTTTGCTGCAACTTGCTCCCATTGGTTCTTGCCTTTTCACTTCGCCCCCTGAGGAAGAGTGAGGTTCTGCTTATCCACTCTCATGAAGTAGCTGAAGACAGTGGTAAGGTCTTTGATTAGTTTTTTTAAGTCAGAACAAGTCCAGTTATGCAGCCTTTTCTTTTATGTAGTGTGCTCCAAGCTCATGATCATCATTTTTTTTTTCAGTGGACTTACTTCAGTATGTCAGTGTCTTTCTCTGGCACAGAGGAGGCCAAAACTGGCCATGGTATTTGAGATACAGTTTCCTAAGTTTCAAATAAAGAGATGGAATCACTTTACTGGACCCACTAGTTACAGTGTTAGTAATGCAGACCAGCATGCAGCAGGCCTTTTTGACTACAGGAGTACATTGTGGTTGTTGTGTACTCCCATTTGTCATGTCCACCAGAACCCAACTTTATTTTCCTGCAAATCTGCTTACCAACCAGTCTCAAAATGTACTGCTTCATGGAGTTACTCTCCCAGGGGCAGACTGCACATTTGCCTTTGTTGAACTTCATGTGGTTCCTGTCAGACAATTTCTGCAGATTATGAAAGTGCATCTGAAAGATAGCCCTCCCCTCCAACATGTCAGTTTACCAGCCTCATCTGTGAGCTGCCCAATATTCTTGTGTTACTTTCACAATATTTGTCTCTCTCACTGCATATGTAACTATAAAATAAACAGATGCCATTTGTGAAATATCTTAATAAGTTTTAAAACTTCTTGGAAACATATGTTCAAACTGCAGAAGTTTTCCAAAAGCCCGACTGAATAAACAGGTAGTTTTCGTTTCTTTCCACTTGAAAGATAATGCAGCCTTATTTGCTCTAACTTAAAGATTGACATGGGCATATCACATAGGGTTCCAGAGATACATTTGAGCTAGTGTTCTTTACCATGCAGAATCTTGGCATGAAACCTGTTTTAATATATTCCCCAAAGTATCTCCTGTTTTAAAGAACATGCAAATTTATCTTCAGCTATTTCAAAGAACAGTTCTCAATTTAGTAGAATGAGGTAAAAAGTCTATTTTAACAATAGAAACATTTGCCTGCTGCATTTCTTTTTTAGAAAAATAATATAGTAGTTGAGGGTGAAGAATGATCAGCATTTAGGAAAAATAGTCAGATTAAAATGATCTGCTACTGTTTCAGTGCATGTAAGGATTTATGTTTGGTCATGTAAGGATTTGTTTGGTCATGATCACGGTAAACTCAGGTGATAGTTTCTCCTCTACTACTGTAATCTGATTTTAAACTAGATTTCTTTGCCATTTTATGCCGTTGTAGTCAGTATGTGCAATGTATGTTCTGTGACATGACTAAAAAAAGAAAGAAGTGAGACATCAGAACTAGATCCTCTTTCTTTGTAAGATTTGATAACAAGTATCTTAATAATTGCTGTTTTAATTGTCAAAAATGTTACAGAAGTACCTGACATTCTGATGATGGATCAAAGAGCAAGAAAAAGAGAATGTAGATTTTCTTGCTTCTCCATTTCCAGAGGTAGAAATAAAACTGAACACTTCCACAAAGCACATTCCTGCTCCCTTGCCATGCCTTCAGCACTTTTGTGTTCAAACTTCACTGCCCAAAATTGTTTTTGTGTGAGGAATTTCAAGGAGGAGGGAAAAAGGGCTGTTTTCAACAGTAGCTGTCACTTAGGGTGCCACCTTCAGAACATGGGGCTCCCTCAAAGTGCAAAACTGAGCAGAGCTTATTATGAATTATTCCTAGTATATGAGGCAATAGAGTTTTTAAGGCACAGTCTGTCAGCTGGGAGTCCCTTGGCTTCATCTAGCACTTAAAATAGTTGCAAGGCTCTTGCTTTGGCATGTCATTTTGAAGATGCGGAGGGAAATAGAAATAACCAGGATGAATGTATCTACTCATCACTTAGGAGTCTGTCTAATCCTGGAGTACTGAAAACCCTAACTCCCACTGTCTTCATGAGAAGTGAGAGCTCCTTTGCAACTAGCAGATGTCACACTATGGTACTTCTAGAGCCTATTCTGTACTAATCACAGTTCCTTGTGTATTTGAATGAGTTACTCTTTATGCATGTTTTGGAGGCTTTTCAAAGGAGGCAAAAGAACTGCTTTGTTTTAGTGCTATCTTTCCATAATAAATATAGAATATCCTATAGAGAATGTTTGTGCTAGAGACAAAAATATGTTGTTTTCATTTTATTTCAGATGCTTCAGGCGTGCTCAGTCCAGCACCTACCTGTACCATATGCAGCATTTCCACCCCTTATTTCTAGTGACCCATTCCTTTTGCATCCTCCTCATATCTCTCCACACCACCCTCCTCACTTACCTCCTCCAGGACAATTCGTTCCTTTCCAAGCACAGCAATCACGATCAGTAAGTAATGCTTCTTACCCTCCCCCTCTCCATAGAACTGATGGGGCTGGATGGGCAAATAGTACTGATGGCTGATTGAGGAAACAGAAGGATTTTGTTTGAAGTAATAGGTTTTTGCACTAATACTTCCTCAGCAAGTCTGTAACCACTTAGTGCGAAGATGAAAGAATGATTTTGAAGTTCACCATGTTTCTCTTCAGATTTCATCAGCTGTTGTCTGTGCTGTTTCTTCATAGTCCCTTAGTTCTGCCAAAGATGTATATTTGCTTCACCAACTATTTCCTCAGTGATTTCTTTCCCACGAAGCAGAATAGAATCCAGAGGAGGCTGTGTAGTGCAGTAGCAATCTCAGAGATATCTTAGCAGAGAAGAAAGCATGCAGTGCTACTTTCATTATATGCTGCTTCTCTATTACTTCTTAGTTGATTTTTAAATAATCAGTGCTTTTCCTAGAACATAATGACCTTGGGTCGTCCAGACATACTCAGGAACCAACAGAAGGCATGGCTTAGTGGTAGGGACTATGCAAATATGGGTTAATGTTTTGGATTTTGGGGGAAATTAGATTTTCAGTTCTGCCCTATGGCTTTTTATGTGGGGTTATCTGTATACTCACGCCCATTTGTTTGCCCCTCTGACTAGAAGATGCCAGTATTTCACTAATTCAGAAACAGAAACTTCATTGTTACAGACAATACTTACAAACACTGTTGAGATTTCTCCATGTCATATCTCTGGTGTAGATAGAGTTGTAGTAACTTTGTTATAATCATTGGGAGAACAGCTGGGAAAATGCGGTTTTCAGTGATAATCTTTATCAGACCTTCCTGTAGAAAGTATATGGGCTTGGATTACTTAGGTTATTGACTGCACTTGCCTGTCAACTTTCACTTCTGGCAAAAAGCTTGTATTCTAGTGGTTTAAGGATACCTTGTGTTTAAAGTTTTCTCTGCAAGACAGGGAAACAGAATATTCCTTTGGTTCCACAGGATGGCTTTCTTAGCAAAATTTCTTGAAATGATAGAATTCGATATCAGGAACAGAAGGGTGTATTAAGAAATAACCAGGAATTGTCATTGTTTCATTGAGCACTTCTGAGCCTGACTGATATACTACAGCTAAATAGGTTACAATAATGAACTGGAATCTCATACTTCTGAAATCTGTGGACTGCGTGTTCTTGATAGGACTGCTTGCATGACCCTTCTAGGAAAGCATCTGCTTGCTAAATATCATTAGCAGTTTAATTCACTAGAGTCACCATGTTTCCTCTCCACTTTTCAGATTTTTCTGGCACAATTTCAGTTCTTGTCTATGGTTGTTTATTTTTTTCTCTCGCATAGTTGTACAGTGAGAGCAGCCTGGCAAGAAGGAGAGCAAATATTTGTCCTGAAAAATGCAAGACACAGGAAATTACAGCCACTCCTATATTTGCTAGATCGCATAAATTCCTGATCTATAAGCATGGCTAGCTGAAAAAGGTGAATTTATATCAAATGTGTAGTGTTGTCTTTGCTTTTTGGTAGTGTTAATGACTCAGGAATTGTTCACAGAGTTACTATGTGAAACTGAGTGCAATTATACCTATATTTTTATATCCTATAAAATTGACCATAGCAGCTCAGAATATACAGCTGGGATTACAGTTCTTTACTGGGGAAAAATTGCATCTCTGTTACTGTAACAAAGCCTATCTCTTTTTTTTTTTTTTTTTTAGCCACTTCAAAGGATAGAAAATGAAGTAGAACTGCTTGGAGAACATCTCCCTATAGGAGGTTTTACATACCCTCCCTCAGCACACCCACCAACATTGCCTCCCTCAGCTCCTCTCCAGTTCTTAACCCATGATCCTTTACACCAGGAGATGTCATTTGGGGTAGTAAGTATTGTTTTCTGTGCTAGATTCTCATTCATGCTGCATTAACATTCTTGATTATTTTTTTTCTATAGTACATTTTGTTGCAAAGTGGCACTTCTTGCAGTTGAATTCCATTATTTGCTATAGCTGAATACTGTGGTATTTTCTTTAACCTTGTTTTAATCAAGTTAACGGTAACTTAATGATAACAGCAAATGATTTCTAATAACATCATCTGCAGAGTGTCATAGCAGTTAGAAAACATTACATGTTGCCACACTGTCCAGGACTTCCACTGCAGAAACGTACAGTGTAGAAAAGCTGCTGTCACCTTTAGCTAATTCTTCATTGTATGTTGAGTTCCTACAAGTCAGGAAAGCTAGAATGCTTTAAAAATAGTTCTTCTCCAGAGTGTTTGCAATTCACAGGCGAGCATTATAGACTGATTATATAATTTAGACTGCACCATGTTATAAAGACAGGTAAGCTTACTTTAAGCCAACTTTCTGGGGTTCTACAGGCAGTTCTACTGCAGCAACACAAAAAAAATGTAAATCTGATGCAAGATAAAGTCTGTACTGAGTTTTGTGCTTCTGTAGTATGTTCAGTATCTTGAGCCTCATGCACTTCAATCTGCAATTATATTAGTCACAAGATTATTTTGTTGTTTTGTGTGTTGTTTTTTTAAAAAAAAACACCTCTCCCACCTGTGTAATGCTTGAAGAGATAACTACTACTAAGTCAAGTATAGGCTCTGAATCTTTTTAATGTTTGTCCTGTGCATCAAATTGACAGAAGGTTTTAGAGGCTTATTGTTATTTAAAATTTTAAATGAGAATGAAATTTTAGGCCCTGTGAGTACAGAATGTACAGATAACTTCTCTTTAATTGGTATCCTTGAAATCAAACAACCTACTTAAATGCTTGCTGCAGTTTTTATAAAGATTCAAGTAAGTCTTCATTATGTAAAAAAATAATCAGCTCATTGTTAAACTAAAGGTGTACAGATTTTCAGTGAAGTTTTCAGTCACTGAGTCACTCTAAGACAAAGACATTTAAAAACTTCCATAAACTGCTTGTATTTTATTCAACATTCTTGTCTAATCACAAATATTTTGGTTGGAGTGAGGCTTTCTTGCTTTGCAAGTTCAGTCTTTAAAGAAGATAAACAGATTATATAGTATTTAGCCTTTCTGATGCTTCAATTCTCGATTGTGTATCACTGAGGAGGAGAATAGAGGTGTGTTACAAGTAATCATATGGTCTTCTATAAAGGAATCCTAAACCTTTATAAATTCTATTTCTCTTAAAATTATGGTAGAATGACTGCATTTCTGATTCTCTTTCGTTCAATGAACACAACAGTTTCTAATACTGTTTTTGGATTACAGAATTCACAAAGCAGTAAAACTGATATTTGCTATGTCTAGTTTGAGATCTTGCTTTCAAGAAAAAGATCCTGGCTGTCTGCATTGTAATTTTATTCATATGTAAATTTTATGTATGATCATGGGTACATAGTAATAATTTTTTCCATTTTAAGTTAGCCCTTGGTGGTGCTTGGCTTTTGTGTTTTCTTAAATTTGAAACATGGAAGAAAAAAAACATGTTAGTAAAGCCTTTGTATGTCCTTTGTTTAAAAAAAAACAAACCTCAAGGCCTTCAAATAGGAATTCAATAGTTGTACATGAATTTTAATGTTTAAGTTACTAAAGAAAATATAGTACTTTCAATATTTCTGGAAGAATATAGTTTGCATTTAATTGGAAATTTTTTGCCATGTATGTCCCCACTTTGGTAGGTAGTGCAAGGAATTTTAAGCAATTATAATGTAAACTTAAATATACAAGTAAATAACTTAGCATGCAAATTAAAAAAAGTACAACAAAAAAAGCCCTGATTTATCCATGGAAATACTACATTGATGCTTTGACTGTCTCTTAAGGTGCTGTTCAACTGCAGAAATTGTACTGATTAAATTCACCACATTCACTTGAAAGACTTCTACCCTTCTTTAACATAAATGTAAATATACACCATAGAGGGTTTTTAAAAGAATAATAACTTTTTTTTTTAAAAAGGCTTCTTTAGTCAACCACTTGTGCACAAGCCTACATAATAGCACCAGGCCTTAAGACTGGGCTTTTACGTTTACAAGAGAGTCAGCAGTTCAGAACCTATTTCCCAAACCATTCTGCATGTAGAATAAGCACACGAGAACCTGCGGGGATTTCTATTGTATATTGCTACTTTTTCACAGAATCACAGAATCACAGAATGTCAGGGATTGGAAGGGACCTCAAAAGATCATCTAGTCCAATCCCCCTGCCGGAGCAGGAACACCTAGATGAGGTTACACAGGAAGGCGTCCAGGCGGGTTTTGAATGTCTCCAGAGGAGACTCCACAACCTCCCTGGGCAGCCCATTCCAGTGTCCTGTTACCCTCACTGAGAAGAATTTTCTTCTCATATTTAAGTGGAACCTCCTGTGTTCCAGTTTGTACCCGTTACCCCTTGTCTTATCATTGTTTGTCACCGAGAAGAGCCTGGCTCCATCTTCGTGACACTCCCCCTTTATATATTTATAAACATTAATGAGGTCTCCCCTTAGTCTCCTCTTCTGCAAGCTAAAGAGCCCCAGCTCCCTCAGCCTTTCCTCATAAGGGAGATGCTCCACTCCCTTAATCATCTTTGTAGCCCTACGCTGGACTCTCTCCAGCAGTTCCCTGTCCTTCTTGAACTGAGGGGCCCAGAACTGGACACAATATTCCAGATGAGGTCTCACCAGGGCAGAGTAGAGGGGCAGGAGAACCTCTCTCGACCTACTAACCACCCCCCTTCTAATACACCCCAGGATGCCATTGGCCTTCTTGGCCACAAGGGCACATTGCTGGCTCATGGTCATCCTGCTGTCCACCAGGACCCCCAGGTCCCTTTCCCCTACACTGCTCTCTAATAGGTCATTCCCCAATTTATACTGGAACCTGGGGTTGTTCCTGCCCAGATGCAGGACTCTGCACTTTCCCTTGTTATATTTCATTAAATTTTTCCCCGCCCAACTCTCCAGCCTGTCCAGGTCTCGCTGGATGGCAGCACAGCCCTCTGGTGTGTCAGCCACTCCTCCCAGCTTGGTGTCATCAGCAAATTTGCTGATAGTACACTCAACTCCCTCATCTAAGTCATTGATGAATATATTGAATAATACTGGCCCCAGTACTGACCCTTGGGGCACTCCACTGGTTACAGGCCTCCAACTGGACTCTGCCCCATTGACCATGACTCTCTGGCTCCTTTCCTTCAGCCAGTTCGTAGTCCACCTCACTACCCGTTCGTCCAGTCCACACTTCCTCAGTTTAGCTGTGAGGATGCTGTGGGAGACCTTGTCAAAGGCTTTACTGAAGTCAAGGTAGACCACATCCACCGCTCTGCCATCATCCATCCACCTCGTTATATCCTCATAAAAGGCTATGAGGTTGGTCAAGCACGACTTCCCCTTGGTGAAGCCATGTTGACTGCCCCTAATGACCCTCTTATCCTTGATATGCCTTGAGATGGCACCAAGGATAAGGTGTTCCATCACTTTCCCAGGGATGGAGGTGAGGCTGACCGGTCTATAGTTACCCGGGTCCTCCTTCTTGCCCTTTTTGAAGACTTTTTCATGTGGAATGATATGATTGATTTTTATTGGTGGGAATCGTTTCAAACTGAGGCTGAGGTTCTTTTTAATTTGAGCAGAGGCTGAGTTTTTTTAGTAATGCCTTATTGGAAGTGGTTTTGCAATATTCAGATTTCGTTTTATTTCATGATTAAGAAAACAAAATGTTGAATCACAGACTGGATGAGGTTGGAAGGAAGGTCATTTGGTCCAACCACCCTGCTCAAGCAGGGCCACCTAAAGTAGGTTGTCCACAGCCATGTCCATGCAGCTTTTGAATATCTCCAAGGAGGGACACTCTACCACTTTGGGCAGCCTGTGCCACCCTCACGGTAAAGAAATGTTTCCTGATGTTCAGACGGAGCCTCCTGTGTTTCAGTTTGTGCCCATTGCCTCTGGTCTTGTCACTGGGCACCACTGAAAAGAGCCTGGCTCTGTCTTCTTTGCACCCTCCCTTCAGGTATTTATACATTGATACGACCTGCCTAAGCCTTTTCTTCTCCAGGCTGAACAGTCCCAGCTCTCTCAGCCTTTCCTCATACATGAGATGCTTCAGCCCCATCTTAGTGGCCCTTTGTTGGACTCTCTCCAGTATGTCCCTGTCTGTCTTGTGCTGGGAAGCCCAGAACTGGACAGAAGTTCCAGTTCCACAAGTTTCAGTTGAAGCTTATTTTCTTTTTCTTGCAGCCTTACTCATCTTTTATGCCTCGAAGACTCACAGGGCGCGGCAGATATCGATCACAGCAGCCAATACCACCACACCCTTACCATCCCAGCCTATTGCCTTACGTGCTGTAAGTTCAAAATATACTTGCTTCCATGTAGGCTATTAAGAAGTCATAGGACTTTCAACAAGTTGGTGGCACTTTTTATGGTTGGACCTTACCAGAGAATAGCTCAGTTGCCCCAGAGAGAAGGAAAACTCTGTTTCTATGTAAATTTTCCAGCCTGTTTTGAATAACATACATCCTTGAGCAAGGAAAAATAAAAGTGAAAAATGTGTGGACTTTTTGAGGCACAGTAGCCTCTTGTTTCTGAACACTTCATACAATCTTCAAAAAATTTTAGAAATTGGTTCTTGGATACTCTTTCAGAGACATGGCTACACTGTAGGATAAAGTCCTAGGAGTCTTCATGTATGGATTAAATTTGTTTGGTTTGGTTCTTAATTATGAAACACAAGGGTGGGAGGTTTCGATGATGTATTACTTGATTGGCTGAACTGCTAATCTATTGTAACTGTTGAATTTCTCTTCTACCTCTGATTAGCTGTTTCTGGAAAAGATGTGGGATAATTAACATTTAGGAATTATCTCCAGTGTGTTGTGGTAGACTGTGAGGGTGTTTGAGTATATAACATGAGATTTGTTACTCTTCTAGGTTTGGGTTTGGAAATAAGTATGCAGTGTTTGGAAAACAAAGATTATTTTCTGGTGGCAAAGGTGACATTGACAAGGCAGTAATTAAACATTGGCTTCAGATCTGTAGTTCCTCTCTGCAGTTTCAGACATGGCATGAAAACAGCATCAGAAATCTGATCCAGTGAAGTTGTTCAACTTTGCATCTTACAGTCTGAGAGTAATGTCATAGCTTCTTAACCTGTGCGCTGGGGACATGATCTGGCACAGTAATTCCTGATTGCTTCTGTGGGATTTTAGTATATTTTAGTGCTGTGAATTTGTGATTTCTATGCCTTTGTGTTAAATTTTGACCCATAGTACTATCTTGGGGATACAAACACTTAAATATAAAACCAGAAAAACATCTCTCTCTTTCCTCTCTATCTGAAGAGATTCTGTTTTAACCAACATCACAGTACATGAGAAAGTGAGTTTGTGCTTGCCTTCGGTGTGGAAGTTGGTCCAGTAGTATATACTGTTTATCTTCATTGTTTCAAAGTATTGGAGAGCTTAAGTGAACTTAGGGTTCCTTTTCTTTGTTGATAATTTATGCACTTAGAAAAATAAAACATGCTGAAAACCAGAACATTCATTGCCGGTTTTAGCTCCTCATAATCTGTGATGGGTTTTGTGATAATGCTAAGCCTGGTCAGAAGTGTAGGTTGAAACATACTACACAATTAAAAAGGCAGCACTCCCATTATCAAAAAGTAGCAGAATTAGCTTTTTCCTTTGACTCTTTCACTTCAATGTCTATTCTTGACTTCAAACTTAACATTTTTACCAGTTCTGCAAACTTAGTGATTTGAGAGGGATCAGTAAGGTAACTTTACCTATACCAGATGTTTCTGTGCTTTCCTTCAGCAACATACTGAACCTTATCATTGTTTGCTCTCATGGTAGATCAATGCTCCCAGTGCCACCTGCAGTTGGACCAGCTTTCAGCTTTGAGTTGGATGTGGAAGATGGAGAGGTAGAAAACTATGAGGTTGGTATGCAAACTACAACTACCTTTAAAGAACAGATGTTAGCTCAAGCAATAATAAAATTTTATTATATTTTGCTTTTCATCCTGCTTTTGCCTTTCAAATATATATAATGACTGTGAAGACAGAATCCAGAAACCATCCTTTCATATTTTTTTTCAACACTGGATATTAGAAGTGCTTAGCTTTATTTTTTGCCTATTGCTCTTTCTCAGAAACCACCCTTCCAGTCTAGTAATCATTAAATTGTTCAGCTTTTATATTCTACATGCTACTGTTCTCCTTTTGAATTTTAATTGATTTTAAATTTCAAACAGAAGAACAGCACTTTCAAAAGAACAGGATAAGTTCCACTTGCATGTGCATAACTTTGCAGAATAGTGTTAATACAGAAGAATGTTAATGGCATAGGATTAATTAATCTAAATGTAATGTTTATAAAACTGCTTTAGTGCCTTTTCTTTTTGGCTTTCAAGAGAGTACAGTAATTCACACCTATAGATGTAGAGCCCTTATTATTATCGTAGATAATTATGGGGCAGTCCCAGCTGTTGTCTTTGCTGTTTCTGAGACTATTGGATTCCATTCAATTTCTCTACAGTCATCATCAACCCTTACTTTTGCATCTCTTTGCCTGTACTCCCCTTAAGAGCCCTGTGTACTTGCACATTCCCAGTTTAACATTGAGCTCTTCTGCAATAACTTCTGTGCTAGTTCCGAAGAAGCATCATCTTATTTCTGAGAATTTTCGCCCTAGGCTTGACAGTATTAGAAATCTCTTTGTGGTCACTACCATTTGCAGCTTTCAACAAGTCTTAACTTTTCCGTGTATTGGTTCTCCATCATGTTTATACAGATGTTCCTAGGTCCCTGGTGAAGGAGTGCGAGTTACATACATCGCACAGTGCAAATTATATACATAAGAGGCTTTTAGTTGCAAGGCTTGGCTTACAGAAAATTGACATAAAATTTAGCAAAGAAAGTTCTTAAAGTTTGATGGTATGTATTTGTTTTCCAAGTTCAGGATAAAATCACCATATTTCAATTCAGTTAGCCCAAGACGTGGAGGGGGAATCGGAACCTGTCCCATTAAATTCTTGTTTTTTCTCACAAGACTAGACTTGCATATTCTTAGGGAGCAAATTTGTTGACTGTTTTTTCTGGTTACCAAAACTATTAATTTCACAGTGGGGTGAGGGGAAACTTTAGAAACAATACTTTACAACTGTGCATGCAGCCACAGGACTGATTGATTGGAATTTGGATCCTGGTGGGTTTGAAATGCCAAAGAGAACATCTTACATAGTTAGGTTGAATTCTCGAAGACTTTCCATGGGGACTGTGTTGTAGGGGAGAACTAAGGTTCTAAACATTTCTTGATAAAAAGGGTGTTTTTTGCTTCCAGTTGGAATAGTAAGGTGTAATGGCAGTCCCAGCTCTGAAGGAATCAGAGCCTGTTTGAGCAGTGAATTTTTAAATGTCCAGTTACCATGTTTTGCAGGCACTGCTGAATTTGGCAGAACGTCTGGGAGAAGCAAAACCACGAGGATTGACAAAGGCGGACATTGAACAGCTTCCATCCTACAGATTCAATCCAAACAACCACCAATCAGAACAGACATTGTAAGTACACTGTTCTCTTTCAAAGGTCCAAAGTGGCTATATTTCTTTTCTTTAACTTGCAGAGTCAGCTAGGCCAGAAGGGCTTTAAAAGCAGTCACGTCAGTGAACAGTTTAATTTTTCTTTTTTTTTTTTCCTTTAGTTGTTTTCTAGATCAGATACTACTTATCCTTACTTTAAAACCTCTGTTTAGTCTCACATCATCTAGCTATGTTTCAGCTTGGTTCCTGAGATTTAAAAAATTAAAATGAAGGAAAGGTGTCCTAGGTTTTGTTTAGCATACTAGCCATTAAAAAGACATTGCCAACTTGGAATTTAGCTTGTTTTAAAATAGCTTCCAGTGTTGAAGTTTCAAGTGTTCCCAATAGAATTTGGTCAATGGTTCAACACAGTGCATCTTCTTATTTTTTAAAACCCATTAACTTACTACATTTGAAAGATCTGCACAGCCAAGTGGAAAGAGCATTATATATATGAAGTTTAAGTGACTTAAGAGCAAATGCTGTCTAATGTTTGAACTTCAGTGTAAGGATTTTTCTCTGATATTCCAGTTTCAGTGATCATCAGTGTGACTTACTAGTATCAGTAGGGAGTGAACTTTATAGATTGTTATAGCCACCATTTTGATTAAACATCTTTTCTATTTGGGTCTGTGAACTCCTGTGAGCAGGAACACTTACTTTGTAATTTGAAAGCACAGGAAATGAAAACAACACAAAAGTAATTCTATTTACTGTATTTGCACTACACATCTTCAGCCACAGAGAAATAACTGTAGCTACTGAAGTACTAAAAGAGCTACCAAGTTGCAGTCATATCTGTAAGGTTTTGTTTGAAATATGTATTTGTTGTTCTTACATGGCAGGTATGAACTTTGAACTTTTTGTCTTTTTTAGGTGTGTCGTGTGCATGTGTGATTTTGAGTCAAGGCAGCTACTTAGAGTCTTACCCTGTAACCATGAGTTCCATGCTAAATGTGTCGATAAATGGCTGAAGGTAAAAAAAAATATTTTAAAAAATCCTATCTTATAGAGAATTTATTCTGTAATTTCTGGGGGGGTGTTTTGATATTCCACTTAATTTCATCTTGTTTCATGTATCTAATACTTAGACTAGAAATGCCAACAGAGTGGAAGCACTGCCTATTTATGATACCTTTGTAAGAATTGGTGAAGAATACTTCTTTATAGTCTTTGGCACAACAGAAAATTAATATGAAAGAATTCTTTTCATTGATAGATTTTACTGTGTTTTCTATTAGCACAAAACAATGAGTATGAATTCAAGAAGTATGTGAAATTAGAGAATAAAAATGTAAAATAATCATATAGCAAGTATGATTTAGTGTTTCCATAATGATGGTGGTGTTAACTATTTTACATATCCTGCGGAGCAAAAATGAGTATTAATACCTTCCTTCCCCACTTTACTATTAATGTTAGGTTCTGGGACAAGTAAAATGTGTTGCATGTGTGTATATATACGTATATACACATGTACGTATGAAGAGTGTCATGATTTCGCCTCAGCTGGCAACTACACAACACACAGCCACTCACCCACAGCTTCCCCTCCCCATGTTGTGGGAGAAGAATCAGGAGGAAAAAAAGATGAAAGCCCCATGTGTTGAGATAAGGGTAGTTTAATAGAACAACTCAGAGAGAAGAAAACAGTAGTAGTAATGCTAATACTAATGACATATATTAATAAAATAATATATTAAGGAAGTGATATAAACAGTGAGGCTCTGCACAATACCCAAGACATGCTCTCCTTGCTTCTGCTGCAAGCTGAAACCACATGTTGAAAACAGTGCCCACTCCCCTCAATATATTCTTCAAGTGCATTACAGGGACTTTATCCATTTCTGTAGTACATGGGAGTTTTGACTGGGCAGGGCCAGCTCAATTGGCAGATCCTCTTGCGTTAACTAACCAGGTGTGTCCCAATGAATGCCCCCATTGCTTTCAGTGTAGTTTTTAACAGTTCATTGTACCATTCAGTTTTCTCAGAGGCTGGTGTGTGGTAGGGAACATGTTACAGCTACTCAACACTGTGCTCTTCTGCCCAGCCTTCTATGAGGTTGTTTTGAAAATGAGTCCCATTGTCTGACTCAATTCTCTCTGGGGTGCCATGTCACCACGGAACTGCTTTTCAAGGCCAGGGGTGATGTTCTGGGCAGTGGCATGGGGCCATGGACATGTTTCCAGCCATCCAGTGGTTGCTTTCCACCAATGTAAGCACATGGCACTTGCCTTGGTGGGTCTGTGGCAGTGTGATGTAGTTAATCTGCCAGGCCTCTCCATATTTATATTTCAGCCATTATCCTGCATACTACTAGGACTTTAACTGCTTGGCTTGCTTGATTGTAACACATTCCACATTCATGGATGACCTCTGCATGTTGCATCTCTTCCTTGATGACCTGAGATGTCATGGGCCCACTGAGCTGTAAATAACTCACCCTTAATGTTGCCAGTCCAAATCCACCTCACCTGCTTCAATCTTAGCAGTCTGATACACCCACTGGTTGTTCGTATAGTCTTCAGTGACCTGACTCTTGGGTACATAGGCATCCACGTGACATATTTTCACAGACAGGTTCTCTACCTGAGCAGGTGTATCTTGCCATAATCCAGCAGTGAGATGGGTTTACCTCTGTGCTGCCAGTTGCTCTGCTTCCACTGCTGCAACCACCCCCACAGGGCATTTGCCACCATCCATGAGTCAGTGTAGAGACAGAGCATCAGCCACTTTTCTCACTCAGCAGTATCTAAAGACAGATGGATGGCTTTCACCTCCACAACTCACTTAATTCACCTTGTCCTTCAGCAGCTTCTCGTGTAGGACTCCACACAGCAGCCTTCCACCATTGATGTTTTCCCACAATGCAACATGACCCATATATGAACAGAGCATATCATTTCCCCTCTTCTGGTAGCTTGTTATATGGTGGGGCCTCCTCCAGCACATGTTACCACCTCCTCCTCTGGCAACATCCTGAAATCTTTGCCTTCTGACCAGTTTGTGATCAATTCCAATATTCCTAGGCAGTTGGGATTCCCTATTCAAGCCTGTTGTGTTATCGGTACAACCCACTTACTCCATGTGGCATCAGTTGAGTGGTGTGTAGAGGAAATGCTCCCTCTGAACTGGCACGGCCCAGCACCAGCAGTCAGGGTGCCAGGAGGAGCTGTGCTTCAGTACCAACCACATCTGAGGCAGCTCAAACTCTCTCATATGCTGCCAGTATCCCCTTTTCAGTTGGAGTATAGTTGGCTTCAGATCCTTTGTACCGTGGGCTCCAAAATCCTAGAGTTTGGCCTGGGGTTTCCCCAGGTGCTCTCTGCCAGAGGCTCCAGGTAGGACCATTCTTCCCGGCTGTGGTGTAGAACATGTTTTTAATATCTTGTCCTGTGTGGACTAACCCGAGGGCTACTGTGTGCACAATGTCCTATTTGATTTATTCAAAAGCTTGTAGCTGCTCACAGCCCCACTTAAAATTGTTCTTCCAGGTCACTTGGTTGAGAGGACTCACAATCAAACTGTAGTCTGGGATATGCATCCTCCAGAATCCACAATGCCCAGGAAAGCCTGTGTTTTCTTTTTACTGATTGTTGGGGACATAGCTTCTATTTGTTCATCACATCCATTAGGATCTGGTGATGCCTATCTTGTCATTTTATTCCTAAAAATTGAATCTCCTGTGCAGGACCATTAACCTTACTTCGTTTTATGGCAAAACCAGCCTTCAGGAGGATTTCAGTTATTCTCCTTCTTTTCTCAAAAACTTCTGCTGTGTTATCCCGTATGATGATGACATCAGTGTACTGTACCGGTGTTCTGGAGCTTCACCTTGTTCCAGTGCAGTATGGATCAGTCTGGCAAATGTTGGGGCTGTGCTTCCACCCCTGGGGCAATTGATTCCAGGTGTACTGGACATCCCTCCAAGTGAAAGCAAACTGGCCTGCACTCTGCTGATTTCTCTGATTTTCTCTGAGAAAAACACATTACAAATGCCAGTCATGGCATACTACTTGGCTGCCTTTGAATCCAGTTCATATTGAAGCATGTCCAGCATGACAGCAGTCAGCAGCATCTGCTAAAGCCTGATACTCCTGTGGGTCTGATGTGCCAGACCATTGGATCCACACAGTCCAGTAAACCCAGTTGTCTCTTTCCTCTACCTGGCTGGAGGCAGGGTCTCTCTAATCTTCATGAAAGTTACTCACTTCTTGTGAAAATGACAAAGTCCCTTCAAGAGGATCAGAAGATTGGTCCTTCTACTCTGTCTGGGGACTTTCCCACTGGAAACTGGAACAGCATTTTTCATGGGAGAAACCTTTCACAATTGCTTTCCCTCACAGCTCATGAAGCTAGGATTGAAATGGGTTTTCCATCCCGTTTCCTCATGTCCTCTCTGTGGTCACATATGTATAACCACAGGGTACCCCATGATGTATACATTCCATATTGTCTCTCTTGTGCGGGGGAGCATCTACTCACAGTAGTTGAGATACAGGCCTGTACAGGTGGGGAGTACGACATAGAGATGTTCCAGTCCCTTAATCATTCTCATAGCCCTCCAATGGACTCTCCAGTATTTCCCTGTCTCTCCTGAACTGAAGAGCCCAGAACTGAAGACAGTACTCTAGATGTAGTCTTACCAGGACAGAATAGAGGGGGAGGAGAACTTCTCTTGGCCTGCTAGTCACACTCTTCATAATGCAACCCAGGGTGCTATTTGCCTTCTCAGCCACAAGGACACACATGATTAACTTACTGTTCACCAAGACCCCAAGTTTCTTCTCTGCAGAACTGCCTTCCATCAGGTCAACCCCTAACCTATACTGGTGCATGGGGTTATTCCTCCCCAGTTGCGGTACCCTATCCTTGCCCTTGTTGAACTTTGAGGTTCCCCTCCTCTCAACTCTCCAGCCTGTCCAGATCTCACTGAATGAGAGCACAGCCTCCTGGTGTGTCAGCCACTCCTCCCAGTTTCTTATCATCAGCAAACTTGCTGAAGGTACACTCTGTACCTTCATCCAAGTCATTAATGAAGATGTTGAACAAGACTGGACCCAGCACTGACCCCTGCAGAGCACCACTACCTACAGGCTTCCAACTGGACTCTGTGCCACTGATCATTTTGCTTTGCAAGATATAACAAATGACCTGTAAGACCAGCCTATTTTAGCTAAAGCCTCTGTGTAAACTTGGCTATAGTTAAGCAGCAAATAGCTGAAAGGGAGGATAACTGGAAGATATTTTTTGCTATAGTTTGGCTTCCATCCATTCCTTTATGTATTTGGCAACTTGTTTTACATGTAGATAAATCCTGCAAGAGAAGGTAAAAATAATAGCTTTCAGTACTTCAAACTTTTTTCCACAAGAGTAAAAAAAGAAAAAAGTTACTGTTTTACTGATTTAATCTTGTCTCTTTGAAGGAAAGTATTTGCTATCTAGGAATATTTCTAGAATTAGTTCTAGAACTATGAAGTCAGGCTGATGCTTTTAAGTTTCACCATGTTGTTAGTGAAAGATTTAAATAAGAGGTTAGTGATCCAATCTGATAATTTTTTTTTAATAAAAAATCCTTATTCCACTGTCTGTTGATGATGATAGAGGAAAATAAAAGCTATCTAAGAGTCCATGAGTATTCATTTTATTCTGGCACAATGGATTTGTTTCTGCAATTGCTGTCAGGAAATTACTCCCACTGAATGCTCTGTTTCATGCTACAAATAGTAGATACTTCATTATTTATCTAAGCAAATGCCTCTTGATTCATTAGTACATTGAATTTTGAAGAATGTTCCTTTTTTAAAAAAAAAATTATACTAGTTGAATTATATCTAGAATAATGCAAATACAAAGTAATGACCAAGTAATGGCATTGTCCTCAAGTAATTTCAAAACTGCTAGTAAAAGAGCAAGAAATAAGTTTTGAAACGGTTCTCCAATCCATGCTTTACAAAAACTAGAAAGCAATAGTGACAACAATATAAGCTCTGGTAACAGTAGTAATTTACAGAAAAAATAAACCCTTGTATTAACTTACTCTACTAAATAATATTTTTCAGTAATAGTGTGCTAGTTTCATTGATATTTATTCTTTGAATTTGAAATTGTGGCAATGATTTCTGAACTCTGACCTGCAGTGCCACATTTTTTTATGCTCTCACTTGTATTTTCATTGAAAAATTTGGTTAGTCCTGCAATTTTGGGAACTACAAAATACAGAATTTGGGGCACAGAATAATTCTCTTCAGTCTGTTCTTGGCAAAGGCAGAGGAAATGTTTTTGTCATGGATTTTACATCTTTGTTTGAGGCTTTTCTCATCATTTGCTGAAATGAAATTAGCCTTTATTTGAAAAGAGGAATGAGAACGTAGAAATACTTTATCAGTAGCTTAAGGAATGTTACTTCTCATCTGTCTTATCTTTTTAAGGAAGCTATAAAAGAGTCACAGGACTTATTTTCAGTGAGTGCTTTACTGAAAGGTTAAATACAGACCTGCTTCTGTGTGTTACTTAACGGTTTTATGAGGTAATCCTTCCCTAGTCTTCTCCCTCCTTTCCCCCTCTAGTTGTATCCAAGTGCAATATACTGCAACTGAATCTGCATTAATAAAACCACAGCCACTTAAATAAATCCTAGTTTGCTGGTTTGCTTTATCTTTACAGATAAAAGGTGCTTTTTTTTTTTTTGTAGATGTAATTTTGAATTAACAAACTTACCACACCACTCTAACATAACAAAATGAAATTTTTAAAAAGTACACTTTGGTCTTTTTTTTTTTTTTTGAGTACTCTTGAATTCCTTTTCAGTACTCACAGATGTCAGTGTAATATACATATTACCTTCACAATCTATTTGTCAATACAGTAAACCCTCTTCTGTTTCTGGTTTTACAGGCAAATCGTACCTGCCCAATTTGTAGAGCTGATGCTTCGGAAGTGCATCGTGATTCAGAATGACCAATATAAGAGCACAAATCTTTTTTGGGTGTTCCTGGTCACATGTATATATGAACTATCTATTGAAATTACCCATGTGGCTTCCAGCCTACCCTTTACACAAAAGGGTCAATGGACCTTACTTTGCACTGTGTGACATAATCAATTATAAAGCTTATAATTATTCACAGTTACAGGATTGTTATACTAACAGTGTGGTTGGAACTCCAAAGATATATATTTTTTTGAGGTTAATTTTGTGTGTGCACTAACATTCCCTGGTTTTTGTGTGACCATTCTGAGTGTTGCTGCGAGATTACTGTGGATGTGATATTTTAGCATGTGCTTTTATATAAAGGAAAGGAAAAAAAAAAGTGGTAGCTCTAAACAATATAGCAATCTACCTTATGTAGAGCCTTCAGATACTGTGAGTGGGAATGAACTGTGTGAATGTGTTTGCTTGTGAGAGGATGTGTGGTGTGCTTGTGACTGGCTGTGCATGTGCGTTTGAGAACCTATATACCAGCATGTACTGAGAACGTATGCGTGTATTAATTATGCTGCAATGTATAATCTTGTGTGTTATTTAAACAGTACTAGTACTGTACACTGGTTCCTTTCCTTGTGTTTGCAGTTGCACACTGAATGCGATGGGTGCAGCAATTACAGACATTTAGTATTTCCTCCCTAATGTACTTACAGGTATAAAGACCTTTCTACCTACTATTCAAACAGCTGTTATGCTTCCCCTTCATTGGAGGCTTTAAATGCGTACCACTAAAGAGTGCATTGATTATTCATACGTGAGTAATCTTGATGTTTTTAGCATATGTTACAAAATCTGGATTTACAAGTTATTTTATCAATGTAAAGTTGCAATATCACACAAATCATTTAGCAATATTAACATTTTCAGTTGCTAATGAGCATCAAAGCTTTTCTGTTCTCCTTTTAAATTTTTCCAGCTGGGTTTGCCAGTTACATGCTGCTTCCATGAAAGGAAGCAGAAAGGACACTGAAGGTCTTGTGCAATGCTTCACTTTTTTCCCTTGTACTCACTACGGATGTAATCTCTTAGCTTATAAACATTGGCTTTAATCACATACCTTCTTTGTCTTTTACAAGGGAGTTTGTATACAACTAAAATAACTTGTAAAAAGTTACAATTTTATTCCTGCAACTTGATGAATAAAATACGAATTTTAGCGTTTTCTCACAGAGGTAGAACTGATTTTTTTTGTTGTATCACAAGAGAAGGTAATTTTTGGTCACTAACTTCAGAATTCAGATGCCCTGATGCTGCTTCTTGCCCGCCCTTATTTAATGATGAATGTAATATAAAGAAGGAGCTCCCTTGGTTTTTGTAATCAGGTTTCCAGAGTGCTCTACTATAGGAGAAAATTGGATGACCTTCCAGAACAGTGCTGTGAAGCAGTTGATAACCGCTATTTGGGTGCTTTAAATAATGGTTTATATGGGCTATTTTAAAAAGCTATCTTAATTTGTAACATTGAGACTGTTAATAGCTTCTAGCAAAATATTTAGGTCTGCATATACCATAGCTATAAAAATGATGCACTTTTTGCAGCAAAATTCTTCTAAATTCAATGTCATTACTTTGGTTGCAGCAGCACAAGTGGCACAATTAGCAATATTGCTGCAATTTGCTGCCAGTCTCAGCTTTAAGTTTATTCTCTATAATTTTGGATGCTTTTGTGTGCTGCTATGCTTTAGCATCAGTTATAATTTCAAATAGTGTTAGATGTTCCTTATGCTGGTTTCCCTCTTTGAAGATTCTACAGAGCAGTCACAGCTCTTGGTGCAGATAAAATAAAAGCACAATTTTGTCCTATGCTTTCCCTCTGTTTAGTTATGCAGGTAGTTCTCAAAATCAGTGAGTCTTTCCATACTGATCCATACTTAAGAACATTAAATAAAGTGCTGTTACATCAACTTTGAAATATTAGAATTTCTCTTCTCTTCCAGTGGAGTTAAAGAATAGGCTTTTCACAGTAACACCTAGCAAGTTAAATTACAAGTAATAAAATTTATTTTTTTAAGAAATACAATCATGTTTAAACAGCATATGCCACAGTTGTCTTACAAAACTTAGGCGCTTTTATATGACTGCAAAAGAAAAAATTCTGTGTGTACAGATTTAAGCATAACTAACACTACTGTGCTCGGTATTCGGTTGAAGCATGGAAGGAAGGTACTTTTTTTAAGCTAGATACAAATGAACAAGGCACATTCTTCTGAAGTCAAGGGAAAGTAGTCCTTTTTCTGCGACTGCAAAAATCTTGATGTGTAATGTCCCAGTAAAACTCTGTGAGGCAATGAGAGATCAAGGAGATTGATGGTCTAAGTTAGTAAAATGCTGAAAGTGATTGTTGCACTGCTACGACTCATCTCTTCTGGAATGGTTCTTTTGTTTGCATGGAACTCTTGCAAATGTATGTGGACTTGCTTCATGTGGTTAGAGTGTATAAACAGCACATATGTATATGTTCTGAATCAGCTTAGACAAGCTACAACAGTCCTCTGTTGTGACTGTCAAGGGAGTCATTTGTGTTCAGCTATTAACTGCCATGTGTTACACACACTTGTGTGTAATTCCACAGCCTGCCATAGTGCCTGACAGCACCTGAATTCAGCAAGACTTTTGTTACGTTCATTGCCTTTCTGCCATCACCTGTCTCCTTCTCAAAACAAACGCAAAACACAAAACAACTTGTAATATGTCTGCTTTATCATGTTGTCACTGCTGTGGTTTTTTGCATAAACTGTCAATTTAATTTGATATTTTTAGTGGATATCAAGGCCTACAGATCGTTCCAATGCCTCATTTGTGGCTTTCTTTACAAAAATAAATTAAAGCCTTTTGTTGTATGCCATTTTGTAAAGGCTCTTAAATGATTTCACAGCTGTTAATACATTGTGTAATACTTGGGATGAGATTTACCAACTGTTAAAATTCTAATTGTGGAAAACAGATTTTTAACTGAGTTATCTTTGGGCCTTTGTAAAACTGGGTTTTTTTCTTTGGTACATTGTTACCTCATTTTGCTACTTGTGTTTCAGTTTTGCTAATGATTATGAAAACTTAACAAGTTTGTTGGAATTGTATTTTGTCAAGTGTTTTCTTTAAATCATACACTATTGCATCATTTAACATGTAGTTTTAAATATATTATAAATATCTGTAACCAAATTATTTGAAGGCTTGATAAATTTTTAACAAAATTTGTACATTTTTTTATGAGAGTTACTAGTAATGCTTTACTAGGTAGTGCAATGAATTTTTATTTTTAATCCCTGTGCCCAGTTTTGGAGTTGAGAGTTGTTCAGTAATAAATGTATGATGTACACTTATTTGTCGTATTCTTTCTCTTAGACGTGCATTTCTTCCTTTCATTATTGGGCATATTTCTGCACATTATCACACAACTCTAGATATTTGCAATAGACACTTGTGTATAGGGGGAAGTTTTGCCACCTTAATTGTAGGGTATGACAGACTTTTTTTACCTACTTTGAGAGAGTGTAAGAAACAGATACAAAATATTGTGTCATATTTTGAAAGTGCAAAGTAACTATAATTCATTGAACTCAGAGTCTTGCCTAAAAGATGTTACTTAGTTACTTTCTAAAGATGTTACTTAGTCAGAAGAAAATTTGGGGGGATGGAGGTGCTCCATAGATACACTGTTTGCACTGTGTGTCAGCTGAAGATGTGTTAAGGTTTTGCAGTGCCCTAACAGTGGTAAAAAATGCATCCTGGATTAAAGATGAAACAATTGTAAGAAGTATGATTAGCCAGAGTCACACAAGAAGCTGATGGTGAAACAAAGAAGTTGTGTGGTTTTGTTTTTAATGAGATGGTGTTAACTAAGTTGAGAGATGTCGTCATTTAAAAGTTTTTCATTTACAAAGGACATTTAATAGCTTCATCAATAGCAGGTGTTCTTGGTACTCAAACATATTTGAAGGTGCTTTTTGAATATTTGTGCAAAGATCCATATACATGTCTTTTGGATTTATAGTCCTGGATAACAAGAGTTTTTCCTTTTTCATGCAGTGGATGTTAATTATTAATTACACTGTTGAAAACAGATAGTGCTGCCAGTAGTATTTGCAAAACTAAGGCACTGAGCTGTCCAGCTTCAGTTATGATAAGACAACTTAGAAGTACTGGTGGCTAGCTTAGAGCCTGTACCAGCAAGGCTCTGAGAGTAGAGCAAGATTTCCTGGTAAAGACCATAGAATATCTGAAGTTGGAAGTGGGACCCTGTTTGACCTGTTCAGGGACCATATGGCACTTGGAAAATAACTGTATATTATAGAGAATTGAAAGGAGTCACCCTCCTACTTGCAGTTACAGTACTAGACATGGTTACTCTTACAGGAAAAAAAAAAAAAAAAATTTACAGCCCTAGAAGGTGGTGATAGATCTTCCTGATGCTTTAATTTTTATAGAGGTTGCGTATTTAGGAAGCATGTGCACACGGTTATGTTATTTGTGCACAGATACATGTTAAGGGTATTGTACAGGCCACAGGGAAAGATGGAACAGGGTCAATGTGCCTTGAATGAGCCTGGTAGGTTGCTTGCATGGGGCCCTGCCCCTGTGGAGGGAATGGTGATATGTATTCACTGTTGTGGATGCAGTGTTGGCACTGTTTGGGTTTTTTTTCACGAAGATATGCTAATCAGCATAGTACAATTGAAGCATTAGAACAACTCATTGTCTCCCAAAATATTAACTACAGAGGAAATGGAATTGTTTATACTGATGATTGCATGATGGGATTGCAACCTATTAGCTTAGACATGAAGATCCATATAACCCTGAGAATGCCATATGGTTTTGTCCAACTTCTCTTATTTTACATCCTTTGTTAATATCAGATTCTTGAGTTCTTGTATTTCAAGTATCTTTGGTAAATACCCGTGACTTATCTAGAGTCACCTTTGGAATGGTGTTACTGGTGTCATGAGCCCAACATCAAATTGAAGTTCAATGTGAAGAAGCACAAGCCCATGGCTCTCGAATCTGTATGGGCAATTACCCCACATCAAGTGTCAAGCCTGGTGTAATAATAGCTGAAGGAGCTGGAGCAATGACATATATATTACCAGAAGGAGATGACACTCCCATTTTCCTCCCTTGTCACAGAATGGCTCATCATACTTTATAGTCTTATACTGCAAGCACATGCCCTGGATACATTGCCATAAGACCACCATGTAAATACTTGAGTTTGGTTAATCTTTACTGTAATGGACTCACCTGTCTTTTGTATTGAGGGAGAATTAACAGTGCAGATGTTTGGACAATGTGTTTCATTGGTGTGCTAGCTGCAGTATCTGTATTACAAAATGATACTGTGTTAAGTGATTTTGATATTAATGTTCCTCATTGTTATTTTTTCTGAGTAGGCAAGAGCTGTAAACTAGTCGACACATTACAAAATTGATTGGCGGTGGACTGCTTCTTCCTTCAAAACCGTAAATGTTGCTTTGATTTTGAAGGCATGTGTTGGTTCAACGTAACTTAAAAATCAGCCAGCATAGAAGACCACATTCAACATCTACAGGACTTAATGCATCAAATGAAACAATCTGCTGCTGGTGCCTGCCTGCCTGAGTAGTTTAATTCCCTGACAGGATGAAAGGGACACCTGGTTCAAAGCATTATTGTAGAGATATGTTTATTCTTTTTTCTACATGTGTTTATTGTGGTAAACTACTGTAAACTACTCTGTCCTACACCCTGCAAGCCCAAATGGACACCTCTAACTTTGTCAGCCCCGGTGGAAGTAGTTGCTTGAACAAGGGGGTGGAATGTGAGAAAATAAATTAAAATTGCTGAGGAGAACTGTAAACATGCTCAAGTGACTTGCAGCTGGGGTGTTGAAAAACATATCACACTAATTGTGTGCTTGACAAGTAGAATATCTGTGTAGAGATAACACAGAGCTGTGAATGACTCGGAGCACCTTCTTGAACATGCTTGAGATTCCTGCCCTGCTGTGGGGAAGATACAAGCACAGTGAAGAACTATGCCTGCAAGAATCCTTGATACACAGGAGAAAGCAGCATGTTTGAAAACTTTTTCTCTCTCTAGCAAGGACATAGCTTCGTGGTTCCTACATCCCTGCTTGTGTGCCTCCACGTGGGTGCTGCTGTGGAGATCCCCCGGTTCAGGAGACAAGTAGAAGAAATTTACTCATGCATTTCAACCATGGTTTTGTGATTGTTCCTTTGTCCTGCCTGTGCCAGCTCACACAAATGTGGATGGAAAACTGCCCAGACTGCTGAGCACTAAGTGCTGTCATTAGATATATAAAGTCCAGGTGCTAGTGGTATTAGTGCTATTCTTCAGGGATCAATACTAGACCTGATGCTCTTTAATGTTCTTATCAACAAACAGTGCAATAGATGGAATATGCCTTCAGCAAATTTGCTGTGCTTACAAACCAGGAGGGAGGGGAATAGGGGATGAGGAATGGTGAAGTGGCAGCCAGACTGACTTTTCTGAGGGGCTGATGTGCTGCAGAAATGTACCAGTGTGAACCTCACAAAGGTTCTTGTCCTCTGGGCCATGGTTCAAGGCCCAGCCTTCTGGGCTTACCCAACCCATGAAGTAATTACAACAATGAAGGCTGGGCACCTACAGGCTGGGTGGGGAGCACTGCCCACTGCATCCGGCGCCGTGGTCGCCATGGCGCAGGGTGAGCCCTGGGCCCGGGCCCCAGGGACACGGGTGTGCGGCGTTCACGCGGGGCGGACACTGGAGCTGTTCTGCGAGGACTGTGGGTGATGCGTGTGCGCTCTCTGCCCGGCATTGGGCCCGCACCGTGGACACCACGCCCGCATGCTGCCCAACGCTGTCCGCCACAAGCAGGTGAGTGCCGTGAATGGGCACTGGACGATGTACCCGGCACACGCCTGTGCCTCTCGCCTCGGCCTACGTAACCGGTGAAGTCGAGCCCTGCTAAGGGCTTTCCACGGCAGGGCCTTTTTCTGCGACACCAGCTCCAGCTGGGCGGGGAACTGGACGAGCCACGTGGCACAGAGCTGGAGCAGATCTCTTCCTGATTTTGTTGTGTCTTGACGGTTATTTTCTCTTATATGTGACTTGTGCAGCTGGGTTTTCTTTTACCAGGTTGAGATAGTGGCAGCTGTATTAGTCCAGTGGGCAGTAGTAGGCCAATTATCTTTAGCCTTGCTTTGTATGTCTTATAAACAGCTCATGGAGCTCAGGTTTTGTTGTCACGTCAATTTTGTAGGCTAGCAGAACAAAGTTTCTGTTCTTTGATAAGTGCTTTGTAAATCCTGTATGGATGGGGTCAGCATGCTGTCACTGCACAGGGACGTAGTTCATACATGAGAGGGGTGGAGTTATCCAGTCACACCCAAGCACACACTTAGCTGGAGTATAAGCGGACAGCAGGGAGGTGACATTGACTGTCAGCCACATGCAGCAGGATTTTTCCCCTCAGACCTTGTGTGGGGAATCAGAGGGGCATGGCTGCCCTGGGGGACTTCTTTTCATTGCCAGGTTGGAAGTATGTTGACAGAAACATGCATGCAACAGGAAAAGGGGAAAGGCTATTTCCGTTTATCCTCTTCCCTGTTGCTTGCTAGGTCACAAGTTAGTTCCTATGCACAAAGCTTGTTCTCTGATAATTCCTTGGGGACAGGAAGCAGGGATTGTTTTGGGTTAACTCCAGTAAGCTGAGAAGCACCACGCAACTGCCTGCTCACTCTCCCTCCTGTTGTCTGCTGGGACAGGGAAAGAGGAAAGAAAGACTAGAATGATGAAAACTCATGGGTTGAGATAAAAATAGTTTAATAAGTGAAACAGAAGTGGAAGAAGAGAGAAAGAGAACAAAACTAAATAAGTGATGCAAAGAAAGTCACTCACCATATCCCACAGGTAGACCAATGTCCAGCCAGTTCCTGAGCAAAAGATGGCTAACCTGCCTAAACCCCCTTCTCTCCGTTTTGTTGCTGAGTGTGACGTTATATGGCATGGAATATTTCTGTGTTTAGTTTAGGCCATCTGCCTGCTTGTGTGCCCTCCCAAACTCTCATGTATTCACAGTGTAGTCACATCTAAAACAGCACCATATGAGCTGCTATGAGGAAACAACTCCATCCCAACTACAACCAGCATAGAAGTTTTTCCCTCAGCTTTTTTCATTCATCCCAGTTTAGCTGTCCATTGAGCAGACCCAGGAGGCTTTGCAGGCTTGCCCAATACTTCCTGCTTGTGCTTTGTTTTGCTCTGGAGAGCCTGCCAGGAAGCTTGCTGAAGCCTGTACGCTGTGCTGCGAAGCTTGGAAGGCTTAAAAAGTGGTTAACACAGAAGTTTGATGTTCATGAGTTCTTTTTCCTCCACAGTTCTCACTCGTGTTCTGGTATTTTGGAGCGGTTTTACTAGGAAAGTTTCCAAGTTCTTACAGATTGTGAGCAGATGGATAGGTCATGCTAAATTCCTCTGGCGTTTTAAGAGAGCAGTACAGGGGCAGAGGACAGTACAGTAGGCCACTAGCAAACAGTAGCACAGAGGAAAGACCATTGAAGATGTCAGAGCAACTTAGAACATTGTTCTGCCTACCGGTGTGTTCTTATCTAAAGTGTCCCTCTTGCAGCTGGGAACTCACTACAGTGTTTGCGTTCCCCTCATGACACTGAGAAAATGTGTGGATGTAGATATTGTACTATAGCAGCCAGATTTGAGCCAGGGTAAAGCGCAGAAAACCACGTTTTGCTAGCTCCCTGGGGACACAGGGGAGCAGATGCTGTTGATAACTAGTTATTTGTCTCTGCCAAAATAGGAAGTGAGCAGGGTAGAAACTTGGTTTCCCATGTTACACTGTCCCTAGGAAGTCTTTGCTGGCTTAGGGATGCAGAAATTTCAGGCACACACTATCGAAAGTAGTTGCAGACTAAGAGATGATATTTTGACTAGTAATTTTGTTTGTGTGGAGCAGTTATTCTGTGCAGCCTTGTGATGTGACATCAACCAGGCAGCATGTGAGGATATTCCTCCGTGCTTTTAGCAAATCCTAGCTGTGAATGCTAAGAAGAGGTGAGAACCATTGTGTGAGGTCCATGAACTGGTTCATCCCTGGATCTAAGGTTGTATAAAGTCATCTGGAAGGTTGTGCTGCTGTGCTTTTGAATGCAGGACATAAGATCAGCATGCTGTACTTGACATGTGTCCTGTGAGCCTGGTTCTGACTGGAGCTAAGAGTCTTGTCTTACAGAAATCCTTGCTTTTACAATGTTTTCAGTTGAGTGAGTTGGGGCATCCCAGCAATCTCTAACAGAATATTTTTGGAGTGGTTCCTCAGGGTAAATGACATGGGTTGCGTGCCAGTATTGCGACAGAGTGTCTCCAATGCTAGGAAGCAGCTATTTCATTTACCTCTGTAAATAAAGTAATGCTTAACCAGAAATGCTTGGGGTTGGCGTAAGTATTTGCATTTGATCACTGTTGTTGACTGAGTGCCTGAGGTAATGTGTTTTACTAGAGAGAAGGAAGATTGGGTTTTGCTCAGTCAATCTGAGAGGAAGGGAATGAGGTCTAGGCTGCAGACTAAATTGAAGAAGGCTGATAGCTAGTAGAACCCCTGCTTCTTCAACTGGTGCAGAACCCTTCTGGTCCTTCAGGAACTAGACTGGAAAATTGTGGCTGGAATGGATGGCATAACATGAGTATCTTACTCCATGCAAGAAAATTTATTTGCTTGCATGGATGGGCCTGTGCCAAGGGACGTCCAGATTCAGAGTCTCTGGCTTTTGCTAGAAGCCCATTTTCTTCTGATTCTGTCATAATCAAATGGAGGCACATGTCAGAAATGCAAATTGTTGCCCTTGAAGTAACATGCTAAGTGTGTCAACTCTGCAGAGTTTTATATGTCTGCTGACCTGTGGATGTTGCAGTGAGCGTGTGCATATCAGTATTACATGTGCATGCAGACATTCTTGACTGTGTCACAGCTGCAGAACAGGACACTGATAACAGGTACAGCTCTGGACCTAGCTTATCTGGTATTTACAGAGAAGTTCTGTTATAACACAAGTGTACTGAGAACATGGGGCAGCATTGCCTGATACTGACAAAAATGCATCAACGAGTGCACCAAGACTGTTCATCCTGATAGACAGAGGACAGCTGATTTCAGAGGGCTGTGGGCTAGACACAGCAGAACGTTAACTGTGCTGTTCAGTGCATCTCAGGGCACATCATAAGTATCACAGATACTGTGATTACCAGCCAAGCTGATAATATTTGTTGTGGACATTCAGACTACAGCATCACTGTAGTGACAGTGGGGTATTTTTAATTGGTCTTTTGTACAGTGGCAAGCATCCTGGACATTAACTGAGTTTTGACTCTAGACAGAGCCTCCCATGGATTCTCTAAATAGAAGTACTTGGTTAGCTGCTCTTCACTTGCTAAGTGCAAGAGTATGTAGTCCTGAAATGCACAGTGCTATAGATTTAAAGATGAAAACATTTTTTTCATCGAAGGTTTCCTTGTTCATGATGAAAGTGGTACTAATGTGCACAGCTCTCTGAATCTTACCAGTATAACCACTAGGAGCAGGTGAAATGTTGAAATCCTATGTTTCATCAAGACTGACTTTAATAAGCCTCATAAACTGAGTGTTTCAGTGGCATACTCCCTTATATGGAAAGCAAGCTGGATACTGATTTCTAGTGTTTACAGTTCTTGCTATGAAAAAGTGTTTTTATTTTGTTTCATTGCTATATAGGAACTCATGTCATTGTGTTTGAAGGACCTGGAAGAAAGAAAAGAGCAAGAAATTGGAAACAGAAGGAGCATAGAGCAGGCTACTGATGATCTGAAGGTAAAGCATGGTTTGCTTCTCCACTGGATGGTCGTTTTCCAAGGATAGACATTCTGCTTTTCTCCATAGCTATTCAAAGACCCAGGCAGCTCTTCCTTCTCAGGAAAAGAGTGTATTCCCTGTATCCATCACAACACATTACTATCAAAGGAAGAGAAGAGGGAAAGAGTCTCCAAAGGCCTGGTCCTCCCCAGTCAGCTGAACATCTCTGGAAGAATAATGTTAACATTTTTGTGTGGAGGAATAGTAAATAGTCCTAGCTGCATATGTTATTCTGGCTTCACTGATGTATGTTGCATTGCACTGAACTGAATTATTGAATAGTCTGACACAAGAACAGCTCTATTTTCTGCCCTAAGAATGGGAAGGTATGCTAAACTCCGTCTTATTTATAGTGTGTGAAATGGCTTTTGCTCTAAGGATCATCTCTAAGCATGAGAGAGCATCTCTAAATATATCTCTATTACAGACATGTCAGTAAGAACTGGAGGGAGCTCTGTAGAGGTTTGAGACATCATAGTTTGATGTCACTTCATTTTGGAGTATTTCTTTTCCTAGCAGCTCCCTGTCCCTAGCTTGCTTTAAAAGGGCCAAAGCGTTGCTACCGAAGAACCATGTCTGCTGCTTGCAGCAGTTAGTACCTACCTGACCCTGTTACATTCCAGCTGAAAACATCATTTTCTGCATAAATAAGCATCTTGGAATCTGCCCTCAAGCTTTTCCATCTCGGACATCAACAAATAAATCCTGGCTGCACTTTCTTAAGGGGTGAACACCACTTTCTCAAGAGATGCAACAAATCAGTAAAATTAACTGAAATGTAACATTGAAAGACTAGGAGAGAAGTGCCTGAAATGTTTGTGGTCTGTTGGGTATGGGAGCAACACTCTTCTGCTTCATCTATAGGCATATGTTGTTACGAGCAAAAGGCAGCTGTCAGACAAAGTGACTGAGCTCCAGTTACTATTTCGGGAAGAAGAGAATCTGGCAAAAAAATTAATTGATGAAAAGACTCAGCAAGCCCTGGAAGCACATGATCATCAGTTGCAGTCCTGCCGAGAAAAACTTGCAGCCCTGGAGAACTTCTCACGTCGAATCAAACAAATATAACAGCACACTGATCCTATTCAGTTGCTGGAGGTAGTATTGTATGGTCTCATTCTACAGATAAGTGTCAGCCTCCCTTTCCTAATGATCTTCTTCACTTTCCTTGAAAAGGATGTGTTGCTATGTGCTTATGCCCTGACACAAGCCACAGAATGCATTCTTCATGAGAAGGCCTGTGGTGCATTTTTACATCTTTGCAGTTTAACAGACTTGAGAGTTTGCATTGTCGTGATATAGCCCTGGCATTCTACTTTGTGTGCTAGCAACATACCTCCACATGGGAAGCTACTCTTCATAACTGGAGAGGTTTTTTGTGTGGGTTGCATTTTCTTCTTTAGGTTGCTTTTAATACTTAGAGTTTTAATTTTCCCAGTGTTGAGATTTCCCACAAAGTATCCTAGCCACGTTAAACTCATTCCCATCCTGGAGTGTCCTGGAGGACCTTGTTTTAACCATGACTGCTGGGTTCTCCATCTCTGCGGGTAGCCCCTGGCTCCACTGACAGGAGGAGCTAATGGGCAGGCTGAAAACAGGAAGAGTTGTCTTTTATGGCCCATATATTTACCTCATGATGGAGCTTTTGTTGCTTTGTGGTGTGTGGGAGCTGGGAGGTCCACTCATGAAAAAAAGTTTGGCTTTCTGCCCTCAGAATTACACAGAAATTGAGAAGGAAATGCATGAGTCATGGAGCCTGTTAGAACAGTGGCATCCAATACCTCTCTCATTTGAGCACATACTTAGCCATTATAAGCACTTTGTGACAGTTCTTCAGTCCATTCTACAGAAACCACTAGAAGCTCAGCTTAAAGAAGGTACGTGGGAAAGAGCTATGAATTTTGCTTTCTCCTTTCCTTTTATTCAAAAAAGCAGGACTTTTATTCAAATCAGCTGAAAAAAACAGCAGCTTCTCAGGCATGGGTACTGTTCTCTGACAACATTGGTGTAATGATTTTGTGACATAAGAGGTTTCTCTTTCAACTCATGGCCTTTTGTGCCTTTGTCTGATGCTTTTTTACAGCTGTATCAGTTATTTTAATACAGCCTACTTCCTCCTGCAGAGGTTATCTTCTTTATATCCATAAACCATCACACCTAAACATAGCTATTTTCTCCTTTCAGTCACTGTTGGGTGTAAGTGCTCTGGTAGGATATCTGGCAGGCATGGAACCTTGGGTACCTGTAAAATTAGAAAGCATTTTCTAGTTGATGTACTTGGTGATCTTTGTGCCTCAGGAAGTCCGAAAAATTACCTGGGTTTTGGTACTTTAAAGGGTGGGTGTGGTGGGTTTACCTTGGCTGGGTGCCATGTGCCCACCAAGCCCTTCTATCACTCCCCCCCCCAACAGGGGGGGCAAGCAGGAAGAGAATAAGATGGAAAAAAACCCTGTAGGTTACAATAAAAAGCAGTTTGAATAAACAGCAGAAAAAGCAAGGCCGCGTGCACCAGAGTTCCTTCATCCTCCCAAAACAGAAGCTTCCGTAGCACATTGAGGCTATCAGCATAGATGTGAAACAAAGAGCCAATGTTTCCATAAACATGTTAGCAAAACTGCAGATAAGTAGCGCCAACAAACTCCATGACCTGCACAGGAGCTTGCCACTAATGTCTAAAGCACACAATAGAAAACTCTGCTATCGAGCCCCATGTTGGGCACCAAATGAACTGTGGTGGGTTTACCTTGGCTGGGCACCAGGTGCCCACCAAGCCCTTCTGTCACTTCCCCCGCTCAACAGAGGGGCAAGCAGGGAGAGAATAAGATGGAAAAAACCCCATGGGTTATGATAAAAAGCAATTTGAATAAACAGCAGAAAAAGCAAGGCTGTGCGTGCGCAAAGCAAAAGCAAACAGAGATGTTATCCTCTACTTCCCATCTGCAGGCAGTGTCAGGCCTGTCCTGGGAAGTAGGGCTCCAGAACGGGTAGTGGTTGCTCAGAGGACAAGTGTCTTCCCAACATATAATCCCCTGTCCTCCTCCTGCCCTCTCCCTTTATAGTTGAGCTGACATCATATGATATGGAATATCCTATTGGTCAGCTCGGATCAGCTGTCCGGGTTGTATCCCCTCCTAGATCTTGCTCCCCGCTCCCCCTTTGGTCCTGTGTGAGCACTGCTAGTCATAACACGGGTGTGTTATCAACACCCTCTAGCTCCCAGTACTGCAGCACGAGGGCTGTATGAGGAAAATCAGCTCAGCCAGACTCACTACAGTCAGTTAACATGTTCTGCTTAGAGCTCCTTTTGTCTCTGAGCTGTTATTTCATCCTTAATTGACCTTTGGCATGATTAAGGCAAGGACAAAGAGCCACAAAGCCAAATAACACAGGGAAGCCCTGCTGCTTGTTGAATTACAGGTGAGCGGGACAACACAGGCCATCACATTTCGCCCAGCTACCTTTTAATAATCCTTTTCTGGGAGTTGCCACCAAGAACAGTATAGCAGGATTCTGGGGCAAATGGTCAGACCAGATTTGAAAGGCCACTGCTTGATGTATGGAGAATTGCTAGACAGTATCATGCAGGTGCTCTGTAGCTAGCCTCTGCAGTTGTCTTCAGCTCTGTTCTCATCTGATAGAGGGGTGCTTTTTGAGGAAACAGGAAGTGCTTACTGGGGCTTGTACTTGATTGTGTAGTTCTTTGGCAATACTGGGATCTAGCATCTCCCTGCTTTCCAAAGAGCATAAAGTCAAAAGCATACAGAGTAAGTATCCTGTCCCCAGCAGAAGTAACACAATTTGTCCCATGAGATTGGAAAATGGTGTATAATGGTATAATCTTCCTCAAACTAAAGAGGCAAACCCCCAATACTCTGTCCAAAAAAATGGTCCATGGCATTTTATTTTAAAAATCTTGACTGTATGGCAACATTCTTCCATTGGCAAACTCCCTAAACTGTCCTTTTTCATGTCTGCCCAGATGTTTTCAGTAGCCTTAATGCCACTGCAAAGAGGGAGCCTGGAACAATGTTGAAAACCATGTCTCCTGTTGATCAGTTGCTTTTCCTAAAACGTAAGTATGATTAAACAAAAGTTAAAAGCACTCCATACACTTATGGCTCAATTACTGAAACAGTCAATGAATATGTGCTACCACTACCTTAAATAGTATCTTAAAAGGGTTCTGATGTTTACAGAGTTTGTGGGGAACAAGTGTTCAGTGTTACCTGGAAGCCATTACCTTTTTCCATACCTCAGGTTGGGAAAGAAATTTTACTTTTTGTCTCTGAAATCTCGGCTCTTTGTTTTTATTCAGAACTGCCAGTGTGAATCAGCTAGTAACTAATTTAGTTTCTGAAGACCTTTCTATTCTCCAAATTATTGTGATCTGTATTTAATTATATGTACGTCATGTAATGTGTTATGGGTCAATCTACAGGTGATGCTTTCTTCTGGTGTGGGTAGGAAAGATGTAGAGTAAACTGTTTCATCTCTCTGATGGACATCGTGTGTGGCTTACAGCAGATGAGAGCTGTAGCTGTTTTTAAACTTACAACATTCCCTATTACTGTCGAGTTGGTGGCAAAGGCCTGTTATAAGAGAAGGTTCGTTTTCTGGCCTGGATCCAGCCCAGTGGAGGCCATGACTGTGGCCAAGTGGACATTTGACTTTTGATTGTTATTCAGTCCAAACAAGTTACCTCAACTGGAGATGGTAAGACAGGTGTTTCGCTTGTAAATGCAGCAGATGTTAAGAAATCAGGAATGCAATGAGCAAAATCTGTCTTCTTGGCTGTAATGTCATGGGTCTTTTCCCACTTGTGTCATTTCTGTGCTGCAGGATCCAGTCACTTTGTTAGAACCTGTTAAGATGCTAGGACAGCCGGTCCATGTCACTGAGCACTTCCTACTAGGAAAGCACTGCAGCAGAGTTTGGCTGACTGTGAACTAGGCTCCTGAATTTCATTGAATGCCAATCTATATATATCTGCTTCAGGTTGCCTCTTGATGAATTCATGGAGAAAGCACTGTATTTGCTTCACATGTGAGCAGTCACTTTAAGGGCTGAAAAGACAATTTCTCAACTCTCTTCAAGGTAAATAAGACAAATCACCTCATTAAAAAGATGTGCAGCTGCTCATAGGCTAGAGAAATTGACAAACTTTGGTCTTAAATATTTGGACTTAAAGTCACTTAAAATTTTCATCACTTAGTAAAAGTGGAAAAATTGCAGTCCCCCAGTAACCCAAACAACTCTAGCTATTTTGCATTATTTTCCTAGTGAAATTCACATTTGTGCTTCCAAACATTAGCACCTGGATGCAGTTTGGTCTTTGGATTTTTATCTTCTTAATCCAATGGAGGTATTTCCATTTGCTTTAGATTTAGTAGTTATGCGTTTTACAAAAATCTGGATTTTCAGGAAATTTGACCAACAGACATCATTACTTATCTGCACAGCTTTTCAGCTGCTTATTGGAAAAAGCAGACACTGAATCCAAGCCTTTCAAAACTTCCCTACATTTCATCTCACAGTCACCTGTGTTCTGTACAAACTTAGCATCCCCATTGTTTACCTGTTGGAAGTGACTTGAAACAAAGACTCAGGACAGTCATTTGGAAGATAGAATTCTGTATTGTGCTCTTTTAACTGCATGAATAGTTCCTGTTTCCTGTCTTTTGTCACCAACTATTTGCACAGATATGACTTAGGGCCTAGTTAGACCACATGAACACCAATACTAGCTTTTCTGACTAAAGTGTAGTGGAGATCACAACAATATGTTGCATGTGTGAGATGTACCCCTGTAGTGGATACGCTTTTAGAAGTTTTAGCATTGTTTACAGGTGTAATACCAAAATTAAAATCATAAGAGCTCTCTGTTTAGAAACTGATGATGCTTCAGTTAACACTCCACCACACGTACAGTGGTATTTGTTTCTCCATTTTATTACAGTATACCAGTGCAGATTGCAGGGGCAGAATATCAGCAGAAGGCTCTCTAGCACCATGACATGCATGTCACACAAGAGCAACTCTCTCCATGTCTTTGCCTTAAGCAAAGCAACTGCTTCATTTCTGGTACTCAGGTGTGTGCAGTGATCCTACCCAGATGAGGATGATCTGGGCTCATGTGTATAAAACAAGGCTCTGTGTATAGAACCTGTAACAGTGTATCACTGGTTCCCATATCTTAAACATAGAAAAAGTTAGGAGCCCGAACAAGGCAAGGAGGAGGTGTGGGATCCAGTTGTATCTTATAACACAAGTGTACTACTTTCTTTTCTGAAACATTACAGACAAGTATAGAGCATAAGTCTTTGTTGCAATTAACTGTGTAGTGAATGGACCTTCACTTAATGTGAGATGTCTGTTCTCTTTTCTGAGCATGTGAATAGGCTACAGTGCTGGTGCTCTTTCACAGTGAAGTGTGGGAGACCTTACTTAGCTTTCCCTGCTCATGGCAGGAAAATATGGGAGAGTAATAGAAGAACAACAGAGAATGGAGTGAAGTAGTTTATACATTGCTCTGATGGCAGAGGGGGGGATTCCAGCCTGAATAAAAACAGCTTCTGGGCTTTGGACTATGCAGTATGCCAGTTAGCCAGGTTAGACACATTTAATTTATGGGAGAGGTTTCTATGTGAGAACATAAGAGAGGAAATAGCAGCAGGGTCAAATGAGCAACAGATTAAGTTGCAAAGACAAATTTCTCTCATAGAGTAACCTGCTGTATAATTACCTTTGATTTCTAAGTTCAGCATTGAAGAGCAAGGAAGATGAAGTTCCTCTTTCAATGGGTCTATTACCCCCTGTTTTGTTTTCCTTTAGTACTATGCTGCCCCTATAAAGCACAGTGAAAGACTGTACTCTTTGAGAACACAGGTCCAAACATGTTGTTGCTGAGAAATCAAAGCAGTCTGGATTTTAAAATATTATAATCTCTTGTTTCCCTAACTTCCATTTTAAAAGGAAATTACTCACTTTGAAAAGCAGCTTCATATTAAATGTTTTTGTCATCTGGCATTTAAAGCAACCAAGCTTCAAAATTTGTCTAGACTAAGATTAAAATCATAATCGGTAAAAAAACCCCAGTGAAGTATGACTCAGCCAGTTTTCACTGCAGGTATATTGCTGTTCAGTTTTCATCTGGACATATTGTTATACTTTGTTTTCCTCACTAAACTAACAAGAAAAAATAGATGTGCTGACTATTTGGAATAGTTTTAAGAATCAAGTTAAGTTTAGATCTTGTTGCCAGTACTCTAGAAAGTGTTGTCATTTATTATAATGTATGTTCTTTTAGGTACCCAACTCTGACACAGTTTTTATCAGGCTTGACAGAAAGAGTGAAAGGGATTGTTTAAGGATGCCAGATCCTGTTTTCAAAGGGAGTATCCTGGCTAGTTCTAAAATTTGAAATCAGAAAACACATGCTAACATAGTAAATTATTGAGATGGAATGTATTATGAAAACTTCTGTGAGACATGCCGCAATTCAATATTCAATTTCTAGAACTATCTTCAGAGAAAAAATTAATCTTAAAAATCCTGTAGCTTTTTGACCTGTCCTATGTGATTGTGTCATTTCAAACTTGTTTGATTACAGATTTTTTTCCCTGGCTTTGTGATTTTCAGTCCTGTGACAGCTGTTTTAGGTAGTTATACTCTAAGCTGCTGCTGATTAAGATAGTGATTTCTACAGTGTAGTTTCACATGTGATTTCTTTTCTAAATATCAGGTTAGTTGAACTGCTATAAATCCTCTGGGAGCTGGTAAGTTGTTCCTTTGCAATGTAGATAATGGTGTTGCTCAGAGCTGTGGTGCCTCCTATGAGAAACAGTCAAGCTGGATTTCAGTGGAATGGGATCTTGCAACCCGAGTCTGCTCCAGTGTTCTCTAAGACCCTCAGGCTGTAATCTCACCAGAACTATCCAACTATTCTGCAGAAAGCTGTGTTTGTTCCTAGCTGTATTAATCTTCTCATTTATGAACCACGCATATGCTGACTTACATATTTGTCTTTTACTGATCTGCTTTAAGCATTGATGTATATAAATAGTGTAGTGCTTTCTATTAAAAATGTCATGTTTTTCCTTGCAAAACTGCAAGTTCCAAGACACTGCCAACTGTGGGCTGCTTTGCAGTTCTTGTATAACTTTGGCTTCTTTCAAGAGCCATGACAAATGTAGTGTTTATGGTCTTGACTACAGATGCAAGATTACCAACCTGGGAATATGACACCCTTCACCCAAGGCTGAAATTGTCTGATGACTGTCTTGTAGTAAGCTGTAATTGGAGGAGAATATTTTACCCTTGTGGTCCCCAGAGATTCGATAAATTATGGCAAGTGCTAAACAGAGATGCATTCCTCTCTGGGAGCCATTACTGGGAAGTTGACCTGCTTCATGCTGGAGCAGGATGGTGGATTGGTGCAGCCTACCCTTCCACTGGCAGGAAAGGAGACTCTGAAATGTGTCGACTGGGCTGGAATAGAGCATCTTGGTGCCTTAAGAAGTTTGATTTTGAATACTGGGCATTTCACAAGGGGGAGAGAATCCCCATCCTGATAGATGATAATCCTGATTGCATTGGCATTTTTCTGGATTATGAAGCAGGAATCCTTTCATTCTACAATGTTTCTGAAGGCATGGCTCATTTGCACACCTTCCGCTGCAAGTTCACAGAACCAGTTTACCCAGCATTGAGGCTCTGGGAAGGGTCCACTGGAACATGCAAACTATCAAAATAAATCCCTCTATTTCTTGTCTTTTCTATTTCAAGACACTTCATCAATGATCTATGTGAATTAATCTTGTAAGAAAGTTTTAACTGTGATGCTTTTAGAAGATAACTGTTATGTTCAAGAAAACCAACTGTAATTTTTAATGTATGTGCTTTTCTTCAATGGCGGAAGGGGAGCTGACTTTTTCAAATTATGTTGATGTACCTTTTTCAACTTGGCAAATGGAAAGTCTGGTTGAAAGAAGCATATTTCATCTGAGCTTTGAACCTGCATATTGCCATCTTTTTTAATGAACTCCCTTCATCTGCCTGGAGAGACAGCACTTGTGTATGGTAATAGGTTTGTTCTGGTTCAAGCATATATTGCATACTGTTAGAGTTGACCAGGTCAGACTTGGATAATAAATGCTGTAAGTGACTTAGCTTATACCTAAGTATCATCTCAGACTGGCACCTGCTGTTGGAAAGATCCCTTCAATTAAAGCCAAATTAGAAGCTTCTGTAGCCACACAGCCATCAGCTGGTCTTACCTGGGACAGAGACTCTGAACTGGACTTCTAGATGGCCTTGTTCTTCCTGTGCAGAGTGGAAGCACAAGAAACAGTTGTGTACCACCCCCAATAGAAGATGAAATGCCTGGAGGACCGAGAGATGCCATAAAAACTCTAGACAGTGGGGCACTTGCACTTCCTTTATTTTTGTGTCCTATTTGCAAAGGCTCTTTAACTGCAGCTGAATAAAGGTATGCTCAAGTAAAACTAGAAGGGACAGCTTGCAAGTTTCTATATAGGGATAATTCCACTTGCCCACCCCTCCACTCCCCCCTACCCCCTCAATATGGTAATTAAAAGTCCTGGAAATTTTTGGAGCCTATGTTTATAGCAGCCTCTAGGACCAGCCTTGCTGCAGTGAAGAACCACTGCTATTTGAAGCAGGTCAGGTAATCTTAACAGTGTTCAAATACTAAAGGCCCTGGAATCCCCACCAGTACTGACAAAGACAAAGTCTGATCATAGGCTAAAAAGCATAAACAAGAGCTTGTTTTATAAGCTAAATTTATTTTTCAAGTTTGAAATAATAATTAAAAGAAATCTTAAAAATGAGTAGTTTTTTAATGTAAGGCAAGCATATCACATCAGTCAGAGACCACATATAGTCAAGCAAATGATTCAAAGAATCTGTTTCCCAGTTTAAAGATATGAATACAGTTTCCTCAAAATTGGAGAAGGGTAAACATTTTAAAAGTAAACAGCTAGTAGGTACAGAAACACCACCACCAAATTCAAAGTACTTCACCAACTCATGGCCAAGATGAAGCAAGTTCCAAATAACTATCACTAGTAAGCGATTCCACCACAGAAAAATGCAGATGAATTATACCAAAGCAGTTCTCTGCCAACCAAGCTAATTGAGGGATTCCTGATTTGCAGCTGCTGCCATATGGCTACTTCCTGGACAAAGGGAAATGCAGCAGGCTGACAGAAGTGGGATTGCACTTCTTACTCAAAAAGTGAGAAGCTGTGATGCAAGAGCAGAGCATACAAGAGGAACACTGACCATCACGCTGAAGCACAGTGACGCGGCCAGCCTCAGATGTCTCAAACACTAGTGTTGGGGGGGAAAAATCCAACCTAGTGTATTTGCTTGTTAGTAGAGGAAGGAGGCTGCTCAATGTTCACCAGCATTTGGCTTCCTATCTGAGAACTTACTCCCAGGTGCAAACAAAGGTAGACAAATGCACTGCAGAACTGATTTAAGATTCCAGGCTTCACTTAGTTCACAACAGATGCTTTGGACATTTTTTTTTTTTAAGCAGGGGTTAAGTTTATTTCCACTGATCCATCTCAGATCTGCTTTTTTCCCCTCTTAATTTGTCCGGCTCACCCTCTTGCCTTTCAGTTCACAAAAAGGCTCTTTCTCTTGCCTCTTAACTGGGACCTTTCTATATATCCAATTTGCTTTCTTAATGCCATCTCTTAAGAACCAAGCTCTCTCATTTTTCACAGAGTGCAGATTCATGCAACTCACTGCTTTATCTTAAGGCTTTCATCTTGAGAAAAACTCATCAGGTTGCATGCATAGTTTTCTGTTCAGTGTATGTCAACTTTCACTGAACTGCATTCAACTCCAGCTAGCATCCTGTTACTACAGGAGTGAGGAAAATGGCAGAAAGGAGAGAATCATCCAAAGATACAAGGTTAGAACAATTCAAAGTGTAGACAAGATCATTGTGATTAACTGTACTACCAGAAAAGGAAAGCTGGAAAGCATCAGACTGTGGTCTTAGATTTGGCAAAACTCCAAGTTACTCTAGGTTACATGGAATGGAGAAGGGAAGAGCATGGTATATTCTAGACAGAATGCTATATGATTTCTAAAAAAAAATTCTTCTTCATACTTCATATCACTTGCTTCAAAAACTTTCTGCTAATGAGGACCTGAAAATTCTAACCTGCTTGGATCCTCATAATTACACCTCTTTCTTCTAATCTACCATGCTGCTATGCTTAAATATGTTGTGCAGTAGTGCAGTACTGTATCATGAAATACAGAATGGAGTGTTCTCATTTAGCACTTCATTTTTTTCCCATGACTTTCCATTGCTTGCTCGGTGATGGTTTCATCTTCTTCAATATTTTTTTTAACCTTCTGGCCCACCAGATCAAAGATGGCTTCTGGGGGAAATCCCTTAGGCTCTCCCACCTTCACTGTCAGCATGTCAAGTGTCAGTATAGCACCCTCAGGAATTGTCACTTTTGCCACAACAGACTTTCCCAGCTACAGGGGATTAAAAAAAAAAAAAGTCGTCAAACACATTCCTAGACTTATACCAAAAAAGGCAAAAAATATTCTGCAGTTACTTGAGAACAGATTGTTGAGAACAACATTACTTCCCTCCTCATTACTTAGAGAATCATAGAATTGTCAGGGTTGGAAGGGACCTTGAAGATCATCTAGGTCCAACCCCCCTGCCATGGGCAGGGCCACCTCCCACTAGAGCAGGTTGCTCAGAGCCCCATCCAGCCTGGCCTTAAAAATTTCCAGGGATGGGGCTTCCACCACCTCTCCGGGCAACCTGTTCCAGTGTCTCACCACCCCCATTGTTAAGAACTTCTTCCTAATGTCTAATCTGAATCTTACTTCCCCAACAAGCCCTCCCCATTCCTTCAAATGAAGTTTGAGTTAGCATGGAAACGTCCACTCTAACTAGGCTGCTGGGAACACACACATCCTTTCTGAAATCGGATCATGGCTCACTGGAATTTTTCAGAAACAGAACAAAGGGACTCTGATGAGACTGACTAGTATTCTAGCTTAGTGTAAAAGCAGCTCATCTACAGTCATAGAAACCTATTATTCCTATTACCCAGTACTTTGCACTTGGCACTGGTTAGACTGCATCTAGACAATACTGTACTCAGTTTGAGCCCTCACTACAAGACATTGAGGTGTTGGAGCACATCCAGAGAAGGGCAACAAAACTGGTGAAGGGTCCAGAGAACAAGTCTAATGAGGAGCAACTGAGGGAACTGGGGTTGTTTAGTCTGGAAATAAAGAGGCTGACATGAGACCTTACCATTCACTAAAACTACCTGAAAGGAGGTTGTAGCAAGGCAGGCATCAGTCTCCTTTCCCAAGTAGCAAATGACAGCTGAGGAAATGGACTGAAGTTGTGCCAGGGGAGGTTTAGACTGGATATTAATAAAAATTTCTTCACTGAAAGGATTGTCAAGCACTGGAACAGGCTACCCAGGGAAGTGGTGGAGTCACCATCCCTGATGGTATTTAAAGGATGTGTAAACGTGGTGCTTACTGACAGAGTTTAGTGGTGGGCTTGGCAGTGTTAGGTTAATAGTTGGACTTGATCTTAAGGGGCTTTTCCAACCTAAATGGTTCTATGACTTTACTCAACAATTAACTACTGGGTGATATACATAGAACTCCATTATACTCAAAATTGACAACATTATGCTTGGGTAAAAATAGTTACTGACTGCCAGAAAGAGCAGTTTATAGAAAATTACAAGTCTACACTAACATTACAGTAGGCTAAGCATAAACACAGTGCATGTTGCTACTTAGCAGCAAAAATTTTTCAGTGCAGAGGCAGAAACACCACTGCAATAAACAATCAGCAAGCTATTGTATAGTTATTAGCTATAGGTAAAAATAAGTTTTAGCTATACATCAATCAAAAGCAGAAGTTACCTTTTCATTGCAAGCCATTTCACAGGGCAGGAGTTGTTTGACTGGAGAACCCATTGCTTTTTCCACAGTACGGATTGCTTTCACTAACTCTGCCAGTTCATTTGGCTCCAGGGATGCTTGGTGGTCACTTCCTTTCCATGTTTTGTCAAGAGTCACGTGGCGTTCCAACACTTTAGCACCCATAGCAACAGCTGCCACTGAAATGGCTATGCCAGTTTCATGCCCCGAATAGCCAATGGGGATATCAGGAAAAGCTGACTGATATGCCTTGAATCATGACAGAGTTGGTCTGAATTAGCAAGGCAGCAATTTCAAAGACAAAACAAATTTAACAGTGATACAATAAAAGCCATGGGCAATTACTGTGCCACAAATCAATCAGCTGGTTATGCTGAGAATGAATTTTTTTTATATTCAGCAAGTCACACTGCATTACCAACTGTCATGTTCTAAGAATGTCACTAGGATTGTCAATACTAACAAGGAAAAAGAGGTATGTTATATTCTACAACTTCTCTTATGCTTTTCCTTTTAATTCAGTTGTACACTTCAAAGTCTTCAAAGTCTTCATCACTGTAAGTTACAGTAATGGAGTAGTGCTCCATTTTCATCCAAGAATGCAGTGAACTGGTTAAACTTAACCTGTATCCAAAGCAGATTTCTTCAACCCTGTATTTAAAGCCTGAAGAATCCTTTCAGCCATGCATAGGGGACAGTCATGCAATCCTGAAGGCCATTAAATGCAGACCTGTCTCGTTCTACTGAAAATAACATACTATGTGTGCATAAAGCNAGGATGTGTAAACGTGGTGCTTACTGACAGAGTTTAGTGGTGGGCTTGGCAGTGTTAGGTTAATAGTTGGACTTGATCTTAAGGGGCTTTTCCAACCTAAATGGTTCTATGACTTTACTCAACAATTAACTACTGGGTGATATACATAGAACTCCATTATACTCAAAATTGACAACATTATGCTTGGGTAAAAATAGTTACTGACTGCCAGAAAGAGCAGTTTATAGAAAATTACAAGTCTACACTAACATTACAGTAGGCTAAGCATAAACACAGTGCATGTTGCTACTTAGCAGCAAAAATTTTTCAGTGCAGAGGCAGAAACACCACTGCAATAAACAATCAGCAAGCTATTGTATAGTTATTAGCTATAGGTAAAAATAAGTTTTAGCTATACATCAATCAAAAGCAGAAGTTACCTTTTCATTGCAAGCCATTTCACAGGGCAGGAGTTGTTTGACTGGAGAACCCATTGCTTTTTCCACAGTACGGATTGCTTTCACTAACTCTGCCAGTTCATTTGGCTCCAGGGATGCTTGGTGGTCACTTCCTTTCCATGTTTTGTCAAGAGTCACGTGGCGTTCCAACACTTTAGCACCCATAGCAACAGCTGCCACTGAAATGGCTATGCCAGTTTCATGCCCCGAATAGCCAATGGGGATATCAGGAAAAGCTGACTGATATGCCTTGAATCATGACAGAGTTGGTCTGAATTAGCAAGGCAGCAATTTCAAAGACAAAACAAATTTAACAGTGATACAATAAAAGCCATGGGCAATTACTGTGCCACAAATCAATCAGCTGGTTATGCTGAGAATGAATTTTTTTTATATTCAGCAAGTCACACTGCATTACCAACTGTCATGTTCTAAGAATGTCACTAGGATTGTCAATACTAACAAGGAAAAAGAGGTATGTTATATTCTACAACTTCTCTTATGCTTTTCCTTTTAATTCAGTTGTACACTTCAAAGTCTTCAAAGTCTTCATCACTGTAAGTTACAGTAATGGAGTAGTGCTCCATTTTCATCCAAGAATGCAGTGAACTGGTTAAACTTAACCTGTATCCAAAGCAGATTTCTTCAACCCTGTATTTAAAGCCTGAAGAATCCTTTCAGCCATGCATAGGGGACAGTCATGCAATCCTGAAGGCCATTAAATGCAGACCTGTCTCGTTCTACTGAAAATAACATACTATGTGTGCATAAAGCTAGGCAAGTGCTTGAACACTGACTAATTTGGAAACTTTTTTTACATCATTATCAGGCATATCCAAGTAATATTTTTACCAAAGGAAACTACACAAGAGTCTAATCCATTTTCTTCATTGCTCTGATATTCACATGAAGCATTTTTAACAGATGTTTCTGGTCTAGGCCCTGTTTAGAATTATGTTCTGTATTCCATGCATCTTCTTAATAACAGTCTACATAATTTTTCTTTCCACTAAAAAGCATGGGGTTAACCTCTTAGCCACAGGTCATATTTTCCTTTGTTTAATTGTGAATACTCCCAGTAGTATCCTTTATCATACTCCTTAAAGCTGAGTTCTTCTAAAACAAGATCCAATGGATATTTTTACTTCCATGCTTGCATGAATTAGAGGAAAATGATACGTCTAACTTCTCAGAATCAAATTCCAGCATGCCTAAGATCTGGAAATACATCTCAATAAAAGTGCATAACCCTTCTCTGGTACCCTAGCCATGGCACACTCTGGGTTATTCACTGACCGATATAACACGGAGATTGACGTCCTCTGGCTGAAGGGGGTATGCACTGGTACATTGCAGGAAGCAGAAGTTTGGATTGATGGGCTTCACAATCTGATAAACCTGATGCATTGTGTTCATTGACTGCATCCCACTGGAAATCACCATTGGGCGACCTAGACATTATAAAACATGTATGTGTTTTGTTCTAGGTTTGTAAGAAAACTACACAAGATTAAATTAAATTCTTGAAGTAAATGAGTTCAGTTAAACTAGAAAAGAAAGCTGGGTGAACCTATTTTTTTCAAAGTCTGAGGGTGATTTTCTTATAAAGATACTTAAGATTTTTTTTTTCAAAATCAATTGGAGAAGAGATCTAATAACTGATCTACTGAGGACACAGTGACGTTTACCAAGACAGCCAAGAAGAAAATGCTTACCTTTCTTTGCAGTCTTTTCCAAATATGGAAAATTGTTTGTATCTCCTGATCCTACTTTGAAAAATGGAACATCCAATTCATGTAGAAACTCCACAGCCATCTGCAAGGAAAAGAATTCACTGCATTCTAACACACCACCTCAACTGGATCAAAGATTAAAAACTGCTATGCTGGGCAATAAACAACCCCTCAAAATAGCAAAACCAAAGTTTAATTAAATAGGACAAATACATATATATGTTCCTGAAATAACATTTACTATTCCAAGGATATTATTTTCAGACTTCCCTCCAGGTTAAGTATTTTTGAGGTGCCTTCTTTTATGTTTCTACTACAAAAACAGATTTTCCACAGGATTTTGACTGGGATCCTTGTCTCAAGTCAGTTTCTTTGGTCTCCTAGCCATAGCTGGTTCAAACCAGCTGTAGGTACAGCGGCTTAGTACAGGTGAGCTCCACTGTTCCTCTAACTGCAGGATGAGTTTGTGGGCCACAGCATTCTTGCTTTTTTTTT
>VYZX01006377.1:76027-89687 GCA_013401335.1 Brachypteracias leptosomus
CTTTTTTTTTTTTTTTTTTTGGCACTACCAGACAGAGCAACTACCTACAGATAGAAGCTTGTCTGTTGAAGAAGAATTGTACTGCAGGCATGCAGGCAGTCTTCCTGCCATGTACTTCCTGCAGGTCAGAAATACTAAACCACAAACAAGAGTGTTTAAAACTACAGGTAGTTTTCCTGAATAGATCTGTCACTTTGAAAAACTGTATGAGCATACCGAATAAGCACCTGAAACTAAGTGCCCAAAAGAGAGATACTAGATACTAAAAAAGAAATATAAAATATGCCCCCAAATATACTAAAAAACAGTTTATTCAAATGTTAATTATACTCTACCTTGCTCTAAAAATGTCTGTACTACATTGAAGACAATTCAAGAATTATTGGAGGCTCCACGGCAATCAGTGTTGCATCAGTAAGTGGCCTCTTAGAAATCAGTACTTTTAAGGAAGAAAACCCCAAACCTATCACAGACAAGACACTGAAATCCTCCATTCACATCTAGGGGAAACAACAAAATAATTACCTAACCTTGTCTCCCTTCAACCACCCACAAATACTTTTAATCTCTTCAGCTCATTCCTTGTTGCAGTCAAATCTACTTAGTGCCAGAGAAACAGTGCTAATGTCCAGAAGAGAACCACACCTTCTTCAGCCTAATTTTTCTATCATCATTATGTTACAGATTTAATTTCTTGTTCCTAGGATGCATAACATCTTTTTAATGTAGTTTATTTACTATAAAGCATTGTGCAGGAAGACAATGAATACACTATATTAAAAAGCCACAGATCTCATATGAGGAGATTGCACAAAATTAAATGACAGACAGAACTCGTATCTAAGGCCACCCTTCATTAGGTAAATGAGGTCAAAATGAGATCAATAGGATGGGGCCAGTCTCTTTTCTGTGGTGCCCAGTGATAGGACAAGAGGCAGTGGGCACAAACAAGAACGCAGGAAGTTCCACTTAAGCATAAAGAAAAACTTTACTGTGAGGGTGACAGAGCACTCGAACAGGCTGCCCAGAGAGGTTGTGGAGTCTCCTTCTCTGAAGACTTTCAAAACCTGCCTGGATGCATTCCTGTGTCAACTGCTTTGGCAGAGGGGTTGGACTAGATGATCTCCAAAGGTCCCTTCCAGCCCATACTATTCTGTGATTCTGTGAAATCTCTCTTTAAAATAGGCAGTTTTTCTGTAAGAAATGCAAGGAACAGGAAGTAATCTAAAATAACAGGGACAACATTAAAGGGAGCATTCAACAGGATCCTGTTTTTGTCTCCAGTACACACTGTAACAGAGTACATAAAGGAGTTATTCACAGCATATTTACTTCATACATCACTTCACTGATTTCCTCATATAGTTAAACGCACAATTTAACCTCTTCAACATAGTTGGAGTTCCAGAGATTATGTTCAATTTACAGAAGTTAACATAATCTCAAGGATTTACTGCATCCATTTATGCGATGTTTGCCTTAAGTTCCAAACCTATGTCTTGCAGAAATGCCACCAGAAGTCTTAGGAGCTATGTAATGAAATTACTGTTCGGAAAAGAAGGCACCAACATGTGTCAGTACTGTTAATTAGCTAATGAGGCCACACACACAAAAGCATAGCAACTTGAGACAAAGATGGATCCCAGAGTATGAACTTTTATGCTAGATGAGGCAGGACAAAAAATTATGAGAAAGGAGTTTAAGTTGATATATCACAAATTCTCTCTGATGGTAAGGAGAGTAACACGCTGAACAGATCACCTTAAAACATTAAAGGAATTCATCCATGTCCCATCCTGGATAAGGCTACTTGCAGAAAGACAGGGGCACTTCTGGGCTTGCCCTATGCAAGAATGGCTAGCTTAGTTCTGGAGGGTCTCTTTCAGTTTGGTTCCCTCCATTTTCTAGGCCACAAAGAAAAGTAAAACAATCTATAATCTCCAGTCTATATTGAGGCTTAACTGTTACTTGATCCTTCCACTTTACAGATTTCAATTGTATATTGCATTTGTTAAAACATCATTTTGAGGTAGGCAACATGCAAGAGCTAAAGTATGCATTTCTTAAGGGGGAACAGCAGCAGATGAGCTTCATGAAGTTGACAGGCTGGTGACTGTTCAAGAGCTCACTGACAAAAATCAGCAAATACTTCAGGAGTAACAGGACAAGGTGGAGACCCTCTCCATGAGATTAGTAAAAGAAAAAAGAATATTAGCATTTCTGCTGCTTAGAAACACCAACTTGGGTCTAGTAAATGTCAGAAAGGAAAGAAAAAAGGAAAAAAAAGAGGGAAATAATAGGGATTAAGTAAAAAAATTTAGTTTAAATACAGAGGGAATCTTGAAATGCTTGGACCCAATATACCAGCCAACACCAGAGAGCAGTCAGATTGCCATCCTGATGTAAATCCTCAACTCCTTGATAGTTTATGGAGTTCAGCTGAGCCCTTGTCTCTGATATGATTTTCTTTACAAATACCTCAGCATACATGACAGGTCTTCCAAAATGTTCAGCCATCAACTCAACCATTGTTGAGACACAAGTAAACTGGCATAAATACAATTACTCTAGTTTCCTCATTTAGAAATCCAATGTCCACACATATTTAGTATTCTTTTTATAGAACAATCATACCTAAGTAATAACCAATAGACACAACAATTGGACTCTGCCTGTCATTCTGGTATTCCTTACGTACCTCATCCATGCCAGAAGCTGTGAAGAAAATGCCAATCTCCTCTGCATATTTCTTTAGCTCTCTGTATTGGTCATGACTAAACTCCAAGTGGTGCTTGTGCTCCCCGTAGGTCTTTCCCCAGGAGTGTTTAGAGGTATAGGGTCTTTCTAAGGCTTTCTTGTTGAATTTGTACTCCAGTTCACTCTTCTGGAACTTAGCACAGTCTGCTCCGCAGTCCTGCAAATAAAGCTGGTGCACACTGAGCTGAAGTGCTAGTGAAACTGCCTTAAGTTTGAACACAATGAATTGTGCAACATGCTCATTTGCAGTGGAATTTTCATGTTATCATCATAGCAATCACACAAACAGTATGAACACAGAATAACACACACAAGCCTTTTTATTTCAAAATGTCTGTATATGTAGTAGTCTAGAAAGAATAGAAAGAAATGATGCTAAAACTACAAAATTGAACTGCATCTTGCTATGCATGCCAGTTATTTGAAAAGTTGATTTCTGTAGCATTTTCCAAGCTCAGCTGTCATATGATAATTTTATATGAACACAAGTGACAGGATTCTGTAGAACAAGGAGTATGACTCTGAAATTTGTTTCAAGTGACACAAATGGTGAAGGACACTATTTTGTGCTTAATACCACAATCATGGTTGTACTGAACGCATCACGTCCTTCTTCTTCAATGATGATATGCCATTTTCTAATACAGGTATATCTAATGTAGATAATATCAAATTGTAACACATCTTGGCTGTCTTACTGGATAAGACAAGCCAAAAAAACCTAACACAATCAAGCCAAACTGGAGGTTCATCAGAGATAGTTCAGCAATTACTTGGTTCTTTCCATATTCACAGTTATCTTATGACACAACTGAAGGACTGCTGGTAATCCCGCAGACTACATAATCGGCCTATGTTTGTGTATCCACACGTGTGTGTGCTGTGAACGAGTTGGGGGTTTGCTAAAAGCCAATACGATGTGATCACAGGCTACCATGTTAGTATCCGTTCTGTTGGCTCTTACCACGACTGTCTCCTTGCAGCTACTCTATTATTTTTAATTCCCCTGAAAATTACTCCATTCCTCCCACGTTGTGCCACCGCCCGGAGACGATGCTCCCCAACAGGAACGTACCCGCGGAAAGGGCGTAAGGCTTCACACCCTTCCCCGGCCTTCCCGGCCCCCGCTGGAGCCCCAGGGCTCTCGCTCACCCGGACCTCGACGCCCGCCTCACCCGAGCGAACGTGGCTGCCCACCAGCCTGAGAGGGGAGCGGCGAGGGACACCAGACAGCCCCACCCTCCCCGCCGTCCCGCGCGCACCTTGGCCATGCGGATCATGCGCTTGGCGATGGCCAGGTCGCCCTGGTGGTTCTGCCCGATCTCTGCGATGATGAAGCACGGCTGCTGGCCGCCCACGCGACGCCCCGGGCACAGCTCGAACTCCCGAGACATGATGGCCGCCGCGCCGCCACCCGCGTACGACTGCGCCGGCGCCCCCCAGCCTCAACGGCGCCACCGCCTCGACCGGTGCCCGACGGCCAATCCGTTCTGCGGCGGGCGGGGCCAGGTGCACCGCCCTCCCCACCGGGCTCCTCCCGGGAGCCGGGCGGGGCGCGGAGCTGTTGCCTGTCGGGCCACCAGATGGCGCCGGGTGGGCGTCAGACGGGCCAGAGCGGCTACGTGGCGCTGTACGCGCGGAGGAGCGTAGGCTGCGTCGGCACGGAAGCGGCGCAACGGGAGTGTCTGGGGCCTATAGGTGCCGGCTGACTTCCGTGGAGGCCCTGGGACCGCGTCCGTGTTCTGGCGAGAGCAAGTCTGGCACCTCTGGGGTGGGGCCGGCGCTCGTCCCTGCTCTCGGCGGCGGCGGCGGCGGAGGGTTTCGGCGGCGCCGGTGATACGCGGATGTAGGTGGCAGGGAGCCGCTAACAGCTCGGGCCTTGCTGCCGCTCAGTGAGGACCGTAGCAGCGTGCCCTGGAGCCCGGGAAGCGCTCGGCAGTGCACCTGCCCCGGGCAAGGCATGCTGGAGGTTGGTTGGTCCCAGAGCGCCTGCACGCCTGCACGAACGCCCAAGAAGCGTTTTCTGTGGTGGCAGAGCAGTTTCCTAGAAAACACAAACGAACTCTCTGTGGTATACCTAAGAGACACTTAATTGTTAATACAAAGAGGAGAGAATCTACAAGAAGGACCTGGTTTAGACAGAACTTCAATTATACACCAGAATAAATCATAAACTGTGCAGCAGCGTGTTTGGATCAAGACCTGGGTGGCATACCTTATGGCCGACTTAAACACTTCATCTACCAGGTCTTTGACAAAGCCCCATTCAGCTCAGCATGGACTTAAAACTATGTGCCAAAATGCCGATGATTCATTCACTTAATAGCTTCAAATAAATTGGCAGGAATAAACTAGACATTACAACCGGACACATGGTTGCAAAAAATCCTGATAATTATTCAGTATACCCTTTGAGCTTCCTGCTTTTTTATAACAAGGTGAGTTTTATGCTCACCTTTTAGTTTATTTAGTTTATTTTCCTAGTGGGAAGTATGTTGATTATATTAATGTGATCTGAATTTGCATAGATTACTGTGCAGGATATAATTGGATGGAGGTGCCCCCAAGCAGAGGCTGTTTGGTATATTTACCATCAGCTAGTTACAAGTTCTCATCTAACCTGCATATTGTTTTCTTACATAGAAGCACAGCTTGTGGAAACTAGAATTTCTGTCGTGAAAAACTTAAGGCTTTTACATACTTTCGAGGAGGTGCACAGCAAAAATATTTAGGATGTTCAGACCGAATTATTGGAATGGATCAGAATGTTATAGCTGACTGCATTCTGACTTTGCCTGAAGATATATAGATAAGCAATATAAGGCTATTTGTAACACAAAAATAAGTGTAAAACATGAATGTACAATTACAACAACAATCAAATGGAGTATATGGGTAAAATATTCTTAGTTCCCTTTAAGTAGGATGTATTGCTGTGGTTTCAACTAAACACAATTGGATAACAGGAAAAGATTGTAACAATAGTGTCAAGTAATGCTACACACATAAAATCTACATAAAATCATTTACCATGGAGCTCTCCTTTCAGTGAACATTTGTAAGGTTATTAATGGTCACTGTTGAGATCACTGAGGTATTCCCTTCTTTGATAATTAAAAGGCAGTATCCAGACGGTGAATTAAGGACAGGGAAAACTGGTAGTGGCTCACTGATACAGACTTATTGGAGAGCTGAAAAGGTGAGTGTTGGTAGAATAGACTTGATAAAAAAAAACAAAAGAGAAGTTCAGAACTAATATTCCAGATAAGATGGAGATAGGTAATTATCAGCACTGGGACCTGCTGCTGTTATGTATGGAACTCAAATTACTGGTTATGCCAGTTCACTTAAGCAATCAAAATCACTAAAAGGTAGGAGAATCGTTACAGGTCTTTCTGTTGACTCTAGTCATTAATCCTAGGTACAACCAACGAACAAACACAGACTGGAATTATTTGGCTCCCAGAATGAAAAGGAGACCATGCCAGTGGATTTCTGGTGATCAGAGTAAAATTAAACTTGGAAATGATTCAGTGAGAATATCAGGAAGGTCTCCATGTACTGGTCATAGAAAACAGGACTGGAGCAGTCTCAACAGTTCTGCTGCTGCAAATTGCAATATTGTGGGAAAAAAATCACCAACCCTACTACTCTGTTGCATTAAGAGCAGTAAAGTAATTTGGCAGGAAATAAACCCCCTTGCTTTCCAGCTTATCCTCAGCTATTAGAGGGACTGGGGGCAGATAGGTCTAAATCCTGTATAATGCCCAGTTTATCACTATGAGTCCAGTAACACGGATTCACTCAATAGTGTGCTGTATTCCCGTATAGCCACTATCTATGGACTTACATGATGCCCAGTGAGAAACAGTGCAGCTGATTACGTGAATAGTGCAATTTATTCAAAGCAACAGAGTACAGGTTCTTGTAGATTGCCAGTGATGAATAGACTGACTGTAAAGTGTGTATAAACAAATGTCAAGATTACAAATTACCAAAGTGCTAAATTAAAAGCAACTCTATAGAGATTTCTAAGGTTTCCCAGGAAGGCACCTGATATAAACAAGTGTTTGAGTCTTACCCAAAGGCATCCCTATAGGGGGAGAAGAGAGGCTCAGCCCATCAACTGATCCCAGAAGTCAGAGGTCTGCAGTGGTATCCTTCCTGACTTGTCCATGATGATGGCTTCCCTAATGTCCCCTCTCTCTTAAGCCATTTTTATATTATTTTTTCCCTTCAAGGTGGAGCTTGAGTAACTGTATTCTTTTCATTTTGATTGGATTAAAAATTTCCTGCTTCATATTAAGATAACAGGGTACATGCTCAAGTGGGGGGGGGGAGGGTCCGGGGGGTCATGTAAAAATGACCCTGTCATTTTCGCCCATGGGTGTGATTTTTAACATCATAATGATATCAAAGTTCAGCTGAGAGACACATTTCTTTGCCCGTGAGATGAATCATGCTTGGCTGAGCTGGAACAATCATAGGTTGCCTCATTCCTGATAACAGGGCCCGATCGCGCTATCTTCTTAACACTCTGTACCCTATTTCAGAGGGGTATGCATGTTCCATTAGCCAGAGCAGGCCATATCCATGGCAACCGCATTTCGTTCCTGTGACCAAGGACCATGTCGTTCCAAAGATGGCTGCAACTCATTTTGGAGTGTGAGCCTAACTTTATGGGGAACAGTGTCTGAACCCCCTATTTTGTGCCATTTTCCCATATACTCTCAGAAAGTAGGACACGTAAGAAATCTGCAATTTTTTTGGCACGTATTATGGAAAGCTGAGTATTTCCGACCAGAGGATGTTCTGCATTTTTACCTTCAAGATGCTTTCCCCTTGTATTCCAAGTGATGGCAATATAATACTTTTGTAAGAAAAAATTACTATCCCAGAGGAAATTAAACTTCAACACTTTGCTAGGTCATACAGCTTGGTTTTTAAAATCTAGATTTCTCATGATGAGACTAGAGAAGTATATAACACATTTATTTGCACTCATGCTTACACAAATGCAAAAATATGTCAGAAATCTCACAAGAGATTCAAGAAAAGAGAAGGCCATCAGCACTATGGTAAGCAAATTGCTTAAAGAAACTTAAGAGGTGAAAAAAAGGAACATAATTTTCTCCTTTAAAATATCTTCATGGGCAAGAAGAGGAACATTAATTTAGCAGAATTTTATCTGTTGGTCAGATAAGCCAGCATTGTTATGTCCAAGGACCTGAATATGTGTATCATAGCATTCTGTTTTGCTACTCTTCAAAAACCAGCATATTCAGAGATTTAGTCCATTTTCTCAGCACTCCTGAATCCATGCCTCAGGTAGTCAGTATGGAGGAGCTGGAGAAATAAAAGTACTCTACACATACTTCTGTGTTCTGATGAAGGCCACTTCTGAGAGTATCTTACTCCAAAAGCATCCTCATACAGACACGCAAACTTCTGATGTTCTGGGCCTGTCTGTGAGGTTTTAATAAAACTGAAAATCAGTAATTGTATTTATTATGATTTTGTGGGACATGTCTTTTTTGTGCGGTGAAGCTGAATTTGGTCTTAAGGACACATCTACATACAGTAGTAACACCACATACTGTCCTTTGCACAATTGCAGTTATAGTAGTGTGAAAAGTCTTTTTGCTAGTATTAGCTGTTGCCTAAGGAGAACTGCGTCCTTCTGGGAGACTGCAGTAACTACTTGAACACAACCAACACACTCTGAGCTGTATAGTACTATGTGAGAGACAGCCTAAGAAATTGCATGAAGAGGAGCACTATACCATGATACATCAGTACTGAAGTGACACACAGAATGGATGCTGTCTTTTATAAAGCACTGAAACCTGTAAATGATGGTGGGAAGAGGACACCATAAAAATACCATTTTTTGTTTTGTCTGTTTAATTATTGTAGACAATATAAAAAGTGGGAATGTGTGTATCCATACAAAACCAATCAGTTCTCTGGAAACAGGTCAGTTTGGAGGCTCTTTCACAGCCAGGAAACTTTAAAGATAATTGAACCCATTTAAGCACTTTCTACTGGTCAATTACATTGACTACAGTCACAGGTAGACACAAATGTAGGTACAGCTTCTTTAGGGATGCTGAACAACAGTTACAGAAAGAGATCTGAGTAAAATTGAGTCCCTACAAAACTGGTAACAATTTGTGTAATGCATAATACATACTTTGCATGTTCATGAACAGTTTATAGAGAGAGAATAAAAAGTTAAGGTATGTTGCAGGTATTACTAATACATCCCATAGTGGGACATAGTAATATAATTTCAGGAATTATATAGGGATGAAAGCCATACCATACTCTGTTAAATTTTAAGACTGTAAAAGTTAAGTAACCATTTATTAAAATACCTCACATTCACTAACAGTTGTGCAAAACCACTTGTGATTGTAACCTTAATACAGAGTTCATATAAATCATGAGAATAGTTGTAATGAAGTTTCCCCTGAAAGTTAGCTGATTGAAAGAGAAATTCATTAGAAAGTATTCCTTAATTGTAACATTTGAAGCAAGTTTCTAATGTGCTACATCTCACTGAGTTTAGTTTGCATTCTAATACACTATACTCGCCTATGAGACATTTCTCTAACTAAAAAATATGGCTTGCAGCCCAAAGCTCCAACTTGTTCCTCAAACTTCATTAGGTGTTCTAGGTTCTTCCTACAGAAATGCTTACCACCAGCTCCACACAACATATACATCCTTCTTTCTTGGGGCAAGTTCCATGTTCAACCATCAGGTAAAGAAGCAAGATAAAGATGCCTACAGAATACAAATAATTAACTTTAATTAAAATTAACACCTTTGCTTTATCCTATTGTTTGACTGCTGCTTTGTTCTCTTTTGTTATGTCTAAAGCAGCGTTACCAGCTCCTAAGGTTATAATTATTCAATAACCAGAAGCTGCCCACCAGTGTTTACAGTCTTATGGACTCCATTTTAAGCCTGTGCAAAGATTTTCAACATCTCTGGTATTATTCCACACATAAACTCCACATCATAACAAAAGATACATGGTACCGTCTTCAGTTTTCACTGCAAATTTGCACAAACTGATAACAAGCATAGCAACCCGCCAGTTCTGTGGCCTTACAAGGCTAGCATTAGGTTTCTTACTAGAAATGACAGTATAATTTTCACTCGGCCACCCAGAGAAGAGTCACAGGCAGTGTATCTCCTTGTGATGACAGCTAGAATTCATTTCCTGTAGATTCTATTTCAGCTCAGATCTGAACTTAAGATTCCACCCAAGTTCTGAGTAGCCAAGATTAGCAGCATGTTTCCCTTCTGCTCTGTGCAACTTTCTCTTGCAAGTTTGAAGGCAACCCTGTGTATTTTGAATGAGTCTAGATGTGCCAGCAGTTCAGTAATGGACTTATCCTGTCACCCACAGAGAAGTGGGTGGGAGACTCCCACAGGGAAGAAGTAGGAGACTGGATAAAGTATTTGGAGGGGGCGGCTGGGTTGGTGTAAGCAAGACAACTGTGACTGACAACAAGAGAATAAGGCTTACAGAGGTGGGAAGGGATTTGGAAGGGAAAAGATACAAGGAAAAACTAGAGAATAGTGAGAGAATAAAGAGTGACGCTGGCTGATACTGGATCAGTGAACTGAGGTGAAGCCCAAGAGCTGAGGAGCCTAAGAAGCTGGACTTGAAGGTGTGGAACAGGGAAACTTGAAGGATACTGGTTTCATGAGAAATGCTGCTGGAAACGGCAGCTGAGGCAACTGAACCATGAAACTCAAAGAGCCTTTCCCTAGTGGGATGAGTAATGTGAGACAAATGGGAATACTAATAAGGAGTCTGCATGAGGAAAAGGCAGGAGAGAGACAGTGAAGGATACAGAACAGATTATATTAAACATCTTTTCCCAAAAAAGTCACAAGCTAAGGGGTGTGATCCATTAGAACACATTCAAAATCAGTAAAGATCTCAAATTTAATGAGGCCTGCTGTCAGTGTATTTTCTCCCTTCAGCACAACTGTCACCTCTCCTTCAGTTATTTCCTATGATGAAGAAGCAGAGATCTGTATGTTCCAATACTGTGTATACAATACTTTTTGATTTGAGAACACACATGGTTAGGGCTATGATACAAACACGTTTGAGGCTATAAAAACCTCAGAAGGTAAGAACTGCTGACTTTGAGATTGTTTTTCAGTCATGCTTTTTGCATCTTCCAGTATACTTATAGAGCAGTCAGCAAAATATCTCCTGCAAAAGGAATCTTGCCCCAGGCTACACTAAATATAGTGGAGGTGACTGTCCTAAAGTCTGTACATTCTTGTGTTTTAGAAGACAGAAGGTTGATAGTGATCAAAACATTAAGAAAGAGACAAGCTGGTCCCTAAATTGAGTCAGTTATGATTCACCCTGTGTTTGCTGCCAAGTCTCTAAGTGGTAATGGGGAAATCACTAAAACCAGTTTTTCACATCTAATTGCCAATTTAAATTCTTTATCTAATGGCTGACTTATTCAAGGTATTATGATTTAGTTTACAGAAGTATTGAATTCTTACAGCTACAAATCAGTAGGTGAAGTGTGCTGAACCAACACAATATATATAAAAACCCTTGTATTTGGCATCTCTAAAACGGCATTGGGAATAAATAGACACTGTCTACTCTCATCTTGATGTGCTTCAGTTCTACGCTGAAGAGAAGGGAAGAGGAGGAAGGAGTGTACCTTCTGTAAATTGAGGGCAAAGAGGGGGAGGAATAATCCTCTCTCACATTGCTAAGAGGTGTGTAAACATAAAATATTACACAGTCTTGTAAAAGGCACAAGGGAGAGCCATAGGATGGAAATTAATAAATCTTTTGTCAGAGTAGCAGTTGAAAGGTATGTGGTGCAGAAAGCCTGGAGTGACACACAAAAGAGTGAGAATGAACAGAATACTTGGTGTCAGGATTCATGGGCCCCATAGTCACATGTCAGCTGTCATTCCTGCCTCAGTGTTGCTGTAGGAGTGCCAGCCTACACCTCAGCCTTCTGGCCTACCTGGCTGACATAATAGTTTGACCTCAGGCCTGCCTCATCACCACAATCTGTGGGCTGAGGTCATAGCTGAACCCATTCCCAGTTGGTTTGTAGATTTTAGTCACAAGTTATCATCAATTTGCATTCACTTCCATTGCGAGAGCTACATCTTGAATCTGGGTTCAGTTGCTCTTCTCCAACAGGTCAGAAGACACAATGAGCAACAGCTTCAGATTCTAACATACAGTTCAGGCTTCTAGCACCATAGAAAGAAATTTTTGTGCACCATTGCCCTTGGAGGTGAAGGACAGCTGGGCCTGCTCCTTATGAACAGGTGGTATTAAATACCTGTATGGAATGAGTATGGAGGGAAGAAACAGATTATACCACCTACCTCAGAAAAGCATCTGGCTTTCTTGAGCCATCTGAAATCATACAATGGCCAGTAAATATGAGATTGTCTGAGAAGCTTAAACTAGCCATATTTCTGTCCACCATTCAAAGATACTTGTCAGTGTTGCAAGGCAGTACCCTTGTTCTGCATCTTTAGAGTTCTATACAGCCTTTCAAAATCTTAATATTTCCAGGGAAACATAACATACTTAGGTAGATAACTTGGCAAACAGAAAACCACATGTATTTCCTTCTAGGAGTTACCTACTAAATTTACTTCCTTGGGAGGCCACCATGCACAGTCTCTGACAACATTGAGACAGATCCTCTCCTTGTCAGTTTTCAATCTGTGTTCCCCACTGCGGGGTAGTACTGATTTTCTCTGACACACTACATATAGCTCTTGTTGTGTTACAACAGAACAGTTGAGAAAGGAGGTTCATGAGAAAAAAGCCTCATTTTATTATTCTTCCTGTTCCATGTTCTCATGTTAGAACTTTACAGATAGCCCTAGCTGCTAGATTGTTTTTGCCTCAGCACTTCAAATCTTGTAAACCATAGACTAGTGTGTTCTAGCAGCTGTATTTTATTTTGTGACACCATGCATCTCACCGTAACAACTGGTGTCTGAAAGCTTGTACTATCATCTCTGACTAAATGTGGGAAGATGTGGTTCACAGAAAAGAAACAGCATGACAAAATAATGTGGGGAAACTGATGAAAGTAGCAATATAGTTCAAATGTGATTCCATGAAAGCTTACAGAACTGTTTTTATCCTCAGGTTACTTACGGGGAAAAGTTGCCTATTCTACATGCCCATAGCCTACATGTATTAGCTTAAAGAGCAACAGTGCTTATGAAAGGACTTGTGGGTACTTCTGAACTTATGCTTAGCCCCTCCCAGATGCATGGCAGACTTCTCAAGGAGGATGACTTCCATGTGCAGTATGAGAATCAGGCTTTCCTGGCCCTGATCCAGTAAGTGAAATTTGTAAAAAAGGAAGAAAAACATATACCAATAAGATCTTTGCCTATATCCACTTACCTGGGGTCTCAACTAACACATTAGGGGCTACCAGCCATGACATGCTGATGCTCAGTTCTGGCCCTCTGGCTCAGATGGAAATGATTATAAGTGACAGGAAGAACTTGCTTAAAGACTGCTTTTGTTTCAAGAGGAAGGAGTCATTAATTGACTCAGTAACAATTTTGGGAGACCAGAAAGAGGATGTCATAGAATCATTGAATGGTTTGGGTTGGGAGGGACCTCAAAGATCATTTAGTTCCAACCCCCCTGCCATGGCAGGGACACCTCCCACTAGAACAGGTTGCTCAAGACATCATCCAACCTGGCTTTGAACACCTCCAGGGATGAAGCATCCACAGCCCTCCTGGGCAACCTGTTCCAGTTCACCCTCTGAATAAAGAATTTCCTTATAATTTCCAATCTAAACCTACCCTCTTCCTGTTTGAACCCTTTACCCCTTATCCTATCATTACA
>VYZX01006378.1:7457-36104 GCA_013401335.1 Brachypteracias leptosomus
TTGAGTATTTGAGGGGTGGCTGTGAGTATATCACACTTCTTGGTAAAATGTATGATAAGAAACAGCAACATCCAAGCGGAAAGACAAAACTTCTTAAAATTTAATAAAAAAGGTTTACTGATATTATTCTGGTAATATGCTTTCTAAGATTAACTGAAGTACTATTCAAACTTAGCCATCTCTTTTTCCCAACTACCTTAAACCCTTTGTATAGCAAAGTTTATAGAGTTTAACCACAGTTTTTAAGCCTTTGGCCAAAAAAAGACAGTATTTCACGCAAAATCTTCCTCTTCTGGTTAGTCAAAACCATGATTTGTATTTACTAAGTGGTAAACAGAAACTTGATGAGTAAATTCATNATTGGAAAAAAAAAATAGAACAGCAGACATAAGGAAAGCAGATTGTTAAGAAAATTGTTAAGAAAAAGCCTATGAGAAGCAAGTTTGGGTGAAGTTTCTTAAAGAAACAACATCAAGGACAGAGCACAAATGAAGAAAGATAAGAAGCAAGCATTCAGGGAATTAGAAGAAAAGTAGAAATTGCCTAAAGAACTTGCATGTGTCCACATTAGGTGGGTCAACTCAGGGAAGTAATCTCAATTATAGGTGGTAAATCTTTTGAAAAAATATGGGAAAACAGGACAGATTCCAAAAAAGCTGACAAAGGAAAATATCCTCTTTTAAAAAGGAGATTGAGGATAATACAGCAGTCAACATAACTTCAATTTACAAAAATACTATGTAACAAACTTATTCTAAGTACATAAAAAAAGCAAGTTGAAAGTAACAGGCAATATGAAATGGCCCAAAACCAAAACACTGTGATTTACTCTCTGACAGTGTAGCGTTATCTTTACATCAGTTGTACCTCAGGTCAGATCTTGACTTCAGTGTGACTTTTGATAGTGACATGATTTTTGGCATAATATTTTCATAAACCATGTAAGGAAAAAGTCACAGGAAGATGCCCATAAGATAGGTTTACAAGCTGATGGAAAGCCATCTTTCAGTAGCTGTCAATTCTTCCTTGTTAAATTAGAAGTGTACTGATAAGGAATCTGATCTGGCCTTTTCAGTGATATTTATTAATGACATGTAAGAAGAAACAAAAGGTTGGAAAGTGATAAAAGATGGAAAAGTCGCAAGGAGTATGGAGGATGAAACCAGCATTCAAAGGAATTATAAAAACAAGAAGAGGGGAAGAGAAATGGACTGGAAAAGTAAAAAAGTCCCCAAGATGTGAGCCAATAAGGACAGACAATAGCTTCCAATCCTAACAAGTTTCAAGTATTTTGAAAAGCAAATACTCAGGAGTACATACAGCATTTGCATTTCCTCCAACTTGCATGCATCTCAGCTGAAACCAAGACCAATTGGAATCCAGTTCTGTTGATCTAAACAGAAGGAAACATTTTTTATGTTATCTCCAGAGCCATTAAAAAAAANGAAATGTGACAAGCTCAGATTTACTGCACCAACTGGCTGTCTAAGCTAAACAGACACCGAAAGGGTTAGTCCTTTACATCACCCCAATACTGGCACTCAGATGACACCATAATGGACTACCTCAGGAAGCAAAGCTGGCAAAATGCTAATTAGCTCTCTGAACTAGCTTGCTGGGGGTCAGATTATCTTTATGACCAATACATGCAACAATGTTGAAGACGTTAATATTCGCCTCAGTCTTGATTTGAAGAAATGATAAAACACTTCAACATGCTTACTCTGTTCTTCATTTTCATCATCTTCAGTGTAGAAACAGACCTGCCAATAAATGCCAACAAATGCACACTACTAACACAACAAGCAGATAATGGGAACAGGTGGATGGTACAAACTGTGCTGAATGCTACTTATTTTCCTAATTCCCAAGCAGCTATCAGATACATCAAAGCCAATACAAACATTAAAAAGGTCTGAATCAGTAGTTGAGAGAAGAGTGGGCTTTCTCCTCTCTAAGCAGGTATCTGAACAAACAAAACCATTAAAATATTACTATAAAAGTATACAAACTACTTACCGAATGAAACTCAAATGAACACCAAGTGATCGATGGGTCCCTGAACAATCAATACAGAGAAAAACTCCATATGTTATGCTTGCCCAGCTAGGGTTCTTTGCTCCGCAGTCAAAACATACCTTAAAGAAAATAAAGATCAGTAACAGGACTTGAGCATAATCACATCTTACAGTTGTATTATAAGCTCATGCTAACACCCTTGCAGTGATCAAACTTCATTAACTCATCCTTACACATCTGTTGACATGAAAACTTCATATAATCCTGATTTTATAAAGAGGATTTACTCAATCTGCCCACAATCGTGTGTCTTTGCCATAACTAGACAGGACTACATGCCTTCCCAGTTTCCGACTATAACCAGCATACACAAGGCTCATAGGTTGAGAAACCGGGTCAGAGAAACCACATCAGCCTAGTTCAAACACACATTTAAGGCAGCACTACTAAAATACAAAAGAAATACTTTCCCAAGTCTACTCTTTCTTCATACATATGACTGTAGCAGCACTAATGACACCACTATCTACTTTCCAATACAGAATCCTTGGCCCCTAGAGCAAGCCTGTGAAAGACAGTTGCGTGAAGAAAGCATCCATGCTGTGTACTGCCTAGCCTAGCACTCTCTGCCAGACAGGACTATTTGTATGATGCATCACACCTGTATTGCTGTATCAGTCTTTTAACTATTCATAACATAGATCAGTCAAAAAGCAAATATGCTCACAATTACTGCACAGACAAAACCAATAATTTCTTATCCTCTGCCACCACATTAGACTCCTAACATTCAGCCAAAACTACAAGAGGTATCTGTGTCTGCATGTCATATATTTGCAGGTCTGCAGAATACAGCTTTCAAGTCTCCTTTAAGTTAGTCTGATTTTGTACTTCTTCGGCCAAGGAAAGCACGAACAAAAAATTCATCTGATACAGATCAATTTTCAAATGCAACGAAGAACATAAATTTAAACAGAAATAACTATTCCTAGTTAATGCCATGTGTACACACCCATTCCAGTATGAAAGAACTTCATTATCTGATCAATGCTTTTTCAGTGGTACTTACACAGGCTGCAAAGATGTTCTTCTACAGTAAAGCATCTATCTATAGGTACAGTGAGTAGCATCTACTAAGAAATTACTCCACAGAGAGACAGGTTTTTACAGACAAACTGACGGAGTTCCAATCTGCAATTTTATCCTTTAACATCCTCCTATAAATTTAATGCATGCTCAGATAGCAAGGGAAGTTCTAGCTATACACAGGAAAAAAAGTTTCTTCCAAGTCAGCTGGGGACATATGGTACATTCTACATGCAGGTCACAATGTTTCAAGCACCTCCTCATTAGGCTGGAAACAAAGAGATAAAGTCTCTTTGCTAGAAGCTCCATTCACACAACTAGAGATTTTTGTCTCTATTTTTTTGTACATACCCAGTCAAACAAGACCTGAGTTTGCATTCAAGTCAGCTCACCTATCATTCACCTAAATTAATTTCAAAGTCCATGCCCAGGAGCAGTTTGAGGCCCCTCATTTTAGTGTGGGTCTATTTAAGCTTGTACAGTCCAAATTTGTCAGGCACAGTCAAAGTTCACCAGCAGCTCTTCCAATATATATTTTGTATCTGAGCTTCGGTTGTGGTAATGACTAGTAACACAAACAGAAAGCATGGAGGTCACAGCTTCTGCACGTTCAAGTCCCCTCTTTTTCTCTCAACAAAGACATAACATTTATTAATATTAAGTCACTTCATATTTATTAATGTTAATTCATTTCTGTAGCCCACATCATATGTGGAAATGGGGTCATTCACTGACATATAGCAGAAAGAAGAAATAAGATAAAACTACACAGAATGAGTGACAAAAGGAGGTGTTTAGAGGGAGGCCCCAAAAGAAGCACAGGTGGAAGATTGATAATACAGGGGGTTGGGGAAAAAGAATGAGTTAACTCCTCATGTATGCCATATTCTAAGAAAACACAGTCTTAGTAGTCAGAATTCTTTTTCCCCCATTCTCTCCATTCTTTGAAGCAGTTCCTTAAAAACCACTGTGAACTCCATCTTCACTTTAAATGGGCTATTTTCAGGCTTTTTCTTACAAGGCCAAAAGGAAGATGGGGACAACAAAACAAGAGAACACTCTGCTTGAAACCAAAGCTACCAGAACAGCACAGCCCCCAACTTGCTTCTAATACAAGCGAGCAAAGCAGACTTATAATTGTGAGTCTTGTGGAAATTCCTTGGAGTACAAACATGAAATAACAATCTTGAGTATCAGTGGGTGGTTATAAAAAATCCCATGTTTAAAAAAGTTCCATTAGAAACATCCTTAAAGATCTCCCTCCCCTGTACAATTATAAGCACTTCTTAATTTCAACATCTTAAAAGTCAGTTGCATCACCTTGGCAGCTAGCTGCACAAAGCAGCATAATTCAGTATCTCCACTCATGCAGTGCTCTATATCTGCTATTTACCAGACACCTGTGAAAATTATTCATATGCATAAAACCTGAAGCTTTCAGGTTTGAGATGCAAGTAGGAACACCTAATTTTCTAATTTTCAATGGCAGTAAAAATTGCCATTCCCATCATGTTATGCAACAGAAACAGAAGCATATTTCATTAACATTTAGACTCATTTTGTTTTGTTCACTCAATTTTTAAAGTGCTTCCCACCGCATAAATTGTAACAAGAATTGGTACAAAAAAATAAAACCACTTTCAGAGCCATCCTATGCAATTGTTTCCATTTCAAAAACAGATAAAATGTGTTTTCTGTACTGATTTACGTTCAACTAAGACATCAAAATGATTATAAAAATCAATTTGAAGGATATGCTTAAATAAACTTCTGCTTTTAAAACACACTTGCATTCTTTTTCTTATTTTGTGTTAAAGCACTTCAGAACAGCCTAGATTCAGTAACAATCACTTGGAAAAAAAAAAGAGGCCTAATCAGGATGTTTGTACCCAAGGTATAAAGGTACAAAGGTATAAAGACCCAGGTATAATCCTCAGCAAGTAGTCATTAAACCAAACAACATCCACCTTGCACAAGTTACCTATGTTAATAAATAATTATATAATAGATATTGTTACTGAATATGGAAATGCAATCATATATAACCTATAGAAATGTTAGTTTTGGCACTTTAGAAAAGCCAAGCAGGTTCAGCAAGCTTATCCCTGAGGTCACGGTTACACAGACACTTCCAACCTTCCACATAGTGGGTCTACTGCCAGAGTAGCTCCATGTCTCCTTCTGCTTGCCATTCCTAGCGTGCAAGGCTACCCTACAGCTGCATCAACACTAAACCAGCTAAAAGGCAGGAGGCAGTTTCACACTTGGTCAAAGGTGACCCAAATCCAAGCAGCTACTCTTCTTAGTTATGAGCCACCACATCCAGATAGGCTTTCCTCCTTCTCTTGCATCATAATTAATCATCACACTTGCTGATCCTACTAGAAAACAGCACTGCGCTGCTTTGACTCAGAACAAAGGTAGATCCAACTCATATCCCAGCCACATGACCAGTAATGCCAATATATGGGAGAGAACAGGACTGTTTGGCACAGGAAGACGACAAGACTGCCTATTTTGGAAGTGTCACGGTCTTAAAATGACAAGTGAGATACTATACACTACACTCCACTCTGAGGTAAAAAACCCGCCCACGATCCAACACACACACAAACCACACCCACAACATGCACCATAATGACAGAACTGACCGACTGATAAACCACCCCCACAACACTCATAGTTTTCAGCCAGTTCAGATCCTTCATCTGGGTGTCCAAGCAGAAACATGAATGCTATCATCAAAAGAAAAGAAAGAACCAGAGAGTTAACAGTTCCAGAGGAATAGATCTATGTCAGACTAAAGCAGACTATAGAGCACAGCCTCAGGGTGCAAGTCTTCAAAACAGGTGAGCCTTACAAACACTCAAGTTAATAATACCAGGTAGCTTAAGGACTATGAACATTTTTATATATACAAAATACATCCTACTTAATAATTGTAACATGTTTCTTAAGTGTTGTCAGGTAGCTCTGTATTGTGTAATACCCAAAGACATACCAGTAATTTAAAAAAAGCTATTTCTCATGCTATACAAAGTAAAGGAATTTACTATCAAATTACAGATATGCTAATTTCAAGACAACTAGTCAAGTATCAGCTTAAATACACTGTAATCCACAAATTAAACTTCACATTTAACTGAGAATTATTTTCCTAAGCTCTGTTAAGAGAGCATAAATAAGTAAGTTTTAAATAGAATGAATCACTTAGAGTTATAATGTTGTGTGATTTAGTATGCAGGTTGCTTAGCTTTACTTGGCATGAGTAGCTAGATTTGCTGAAGCCCAAGGCCATGGTAAACTTTCACCTGGATTTGCTGCACTTGTACAGAACTCATACCTATTCAAGCAAGACAAGGCCTCCAGAACCAGCACAAACACAAAGATATGGAGGGTACAAGCATCAACGACAGCTGCAACTAGACAAGGTAACAGGCTGTCTGGAGACAGCGAAGGAATCCAGTAAGGGGCCAGAAGGTGTCAGAGGATCTCAGACCAGAATCACCATTCAATCCAATGGCATGTGAAAGGTGTGCGAAGGGTGGACGCATGGTCTGTAAGGCTATGAATGTCCAGGGATTTCTTTGTTCAAGGTCTCCTTCTGGAGATGTCCCACTCAAGCTGATCTTGCTGCTGTATCATTTGATCAATTTTAATTTTTTTTATGAGATCAAATGACTGAAACTCTGCTTCAGGAAACCTAGAATTTAGACTGTGGAGTGACTAACACAGGACATCTGAACTGGACTTCGCTTCTTTGACAGCTATGTGCACTAAGAACTACTGAAGAGCACATAGCATAGTGTAAATGTACATGCCTGCTTAGAGTAGGCAGTCAGTAAGCCCAGATGCTGCACAGAAGAGATACTAGTTCTTCCCAAACTGCATACGTAAATAACACAGTTAAAGCATATTACTAAGCTTTCATGACACAACGTTTTTGATATTTGCACTTTTCCAGCAAAAGAGCTCTACAATTAAAAGGGGCAGACTGCATAAGAACACAAGAAAGGAAACAAAACAAGATGTAATCAAACAGGAGAGGATAAGCTGATGTCAGCAAAAACTTACTTAAGAAGACTGGTCAGATACATGGGCATGGGAGAGTTAGGAGATCTAAGCTGTTGATGTTTCCCACTCTCCTTCCTCTCTGTCTTTACAGGGCAACAAGACCAGGCTTCATTTCAGTGCTAATATGAGTTCTCTGCACCTAAGCTACTTCTTTCAAACTGACCTTGTCTGAATGGTAGCACACACTGCCAATATTGTTTTGTTAACACTCGCACTAAGTTGCCATGTAGCACCTGACATGGCCACAAGGAGGGACAGATATGCCTGAGAAATCCAGGTATCACAACCACCTTACTAAGTCTATCACAGTAACGAGTTCAGAACTGTTCGAGGCACTCCACCCTCATTTTCTCCATCCTCACCAGCTATGAGCAGTACCTTCTGATTTTCTCATGATCCCAATACAGGAAAAGCATCATGGCAGCAATATAGAACTACTCGACCTCTTAGACTTAGTATCAGTAAATTTCAGGAGCCTGTAAAAGATGATCTCTCTGACTGTTGGGACTAGAACCTCTCCTTGATGAACTTTTTACACCATTGCAAAGACAAGTTTTAGGAATGCTTGTACTAAAAAATTATTGGCAAGTGTTCATCTTTGAGCTCTGCTTTCTGAGAAACTAGACATGTTTCCATTGCCTGTTATAGCCTTTATGATTTGTGTTCAAAGTGTGGAAGTCAGTTTTGAACCTAAGACAGACCTCCAGATTCATGTTCCCAAGAAATAAAACTAAGGTGTTTCTTTGTAATGTTAATCCAAAGTTTCCTAGTGTATTTTTCAGGTGTGTTCACAAAGTATGCCATAAAGCTAATACAATGGGGCAGACCTCTTTAAAAAGCAGCACAGGAGCACACAACTGTGGACAGTAGTTCTACCACCCAACACTTCTGCCTTGTCACCTATAGTCTGAGGCACCTTTCCCAGTTCACAGCCACTGCACACCTTCATACCTAATGGATACTAGAAAAACAGCAGGGCTTTACCAACACTGAAAAATTAGTCACCACTGGACGAGTCCAACGTCATGAGAAAATGTCAAACTTTTATCAACATAGAAGCAGCTGTACCACAACGGGCTTTGCTTCTTTGATTTTTTTTTAAAAAAAAAGGAAAAGCACATTCAATATTGTCACTGTTCTGGAAATCGCTTTTAATTTTTAGCTGAGCTGAGCCTCCCTCCAGCAATCCTCAGACACCTGGTGCCCGGGAGGGGCAGCACTGCCCTGCCCAAGGGCTTCACCCAGACCGCCCAGCGGACCCCGCCTGCCAGTCGCCCGCCAGGCCGGCAGAGCTGCCCGGCCGCCGCCGAGAAGGGCTACCCAGCTTCCGCGACGACTGCCCCTGGTCCTTCCCTCCTCGCACCGGGCCCCCGGCAGCCAGGCTGGGGCGCCGGGGGCTTGCCGGGCCGTGGGCACTACCGCTCCCCGCCCCGCTGGCAGTGCGACGTGTCACCACGGCGGAGCACAGACGCTGCTCCCCCGCCCCCCCAACCCCTGCGGCCTGGCGCCCGTACCTTGTTGGTGGGGACGGAACGGAGCCGTTTGAAGATGGCGGAAATGTCCTGCTTGCTGGGCTCGCACATAGCTGCAGGTGGGGGGGCGAGGCGGGAGAGCTTGCGAAGAAGAGCTCTGCCGCCGCCGCTACCGCCTGTTCCGTTCCCTCAGTCGCACCGTCGGGCCGCCCCACGCCGCCCGGAGACGCTCCGCCCGCCCGGGAGGCGGCCCCGCAGCGGGCGCGGCCTGTGGCCGCCGGCGTGGCGCGAAGGGGGCGACCCTCCCCCGCCCGCCGCCTCCCGGTTGCCCTGGAGACGAACAGGCTCTGCTGCGTCAGCGCCTGCTGTTGGGCACGCTAACCGCCGCAGGCGGAGGGGAACGGCCGGGGGAGACGGGGGCGGGAGAGAGGTGAGAGTCGGCCGGGTCGGGACAGTGGACGTTCCGTCGTTAGGGGCTCAGGCACGGGAGCGGGGACAGGCCTGTCCCTCCGGCCTCGCTTCCTCGGGACCGAGGTAGTAACGGGGGGCGTGGGACCAGGGAAGAAAACCCGCGGAAGAACACCAGGCCGGCACCGCTGACGGAAAGTGAAGTGGCTCCGTTCCCCTCCAGACAGGTGGTGAAGATGCCTGTGGATAAACCTGTTCCTGCTGTAGGACTCAACAAGTAGGTTTCAAGAGATCTGTAAAAATTCTACTTAAAACCATCGTTGCCTCTCTTCCCTAGCAGTAAAATACACAAGCCGGGGACAAATGAGCCGGCGCCTAACCGACAGGGTGAAAGACAACGGGTTTTAATTGCTTTTGAAAGCAGCGTGTTCAGATCATAAATCTGAAGTCATAAAGCCTCTCAGAACAGGAAATAGAATAATAGCAACACCATCAGGAACTGTGTCACTTGCTGGCATCCTTACCTCAAAAACATTGAGTCCTGAACCACACCACTGAAGCCCAGTGCGTGCAGAGACCACCAGTCACAGCGCCCTGCCCGCCCCACGCTCCACCTTACAGGAGGAGTATCCCTTGGGCCATGAAGCTCAGCAAAGGCAGAGGTGCCAGACTAATGAACCCTCCTTTAGCTGGAACACGGGCCAGGATGCTGCAGAGGTCCTGCAGAAGCCACTCCACGTCCCTCACGGCCAGCACTGAACTAAAGGGTGGCCCTTGCAAAACAGCACAAAGATAAATTCGTGGCTCTACAGAACTCACCAGTGGTAAGATGATTCATAACATGATCTTCAGAGCATAGCATTTTATCACTCTTCTTCAGCAGAGATCAGCAAGGCTCACAAGGCTGTATCTCCTCCATTACTCTTCTGACATGGATAGGTAGACTGCATAGTTAAACATATGCAGAACAACCAGAGTGAAGACAAATTTTCTACACTTCCATAAATTTATTTAAAAAAAATTTAGTTTGGAAGATAATTCTGGAGATTGTCTGCTCCAACCTGCTAAAAACAGGGCCACAGGTTGTTTATCTAAGGTCCAAAATAGTAATGTCCAACGCTTTGCATGAAAATCTACCTTTGGCCCCTGAGCCTTAACCCTGCACCCCTTTCAATGCCCTGAGTACAAGAGGTTCACCATCTCCCATAGAAGCTAACAACCCCCAGTTTTTACTGGTCTGTGGGGAAGTTGTTCAGGGTGATGAGACCTGTTACTGCCTTGGTTTTGGCTGCGCTGCATGGGGCAGTGACACGGTGAGTGGGGCCTTGAGCGCTGGTTCAGGGGTTTCTGCTGGGGCATATACTGCATGCTGCCACCACACCGGGCCTCGAGCACTGCGACTCAGAGGCACACCCTGACCTGTAGTACCTTTCTGATCACCAGGAGTCAGTCACTGTAGTTATCCTGGCAGGCAGCTGAATACATAAACATTTCAGGCCAGCAACCTCTTTATTCCAGATGAATTTTGTTCAGTCTGCCACTATTACAGGTAGGGAGGCTGCTCAAAATAGAGGATAGCAGCCTCCCTACCTGTAATAGTGGCTGGTAAAATATGGGTTCGACGGATGGACAACTCAGTGGATAAAGAAATGGCTTGATGGCCACACCCAAAGAGTGGCTGTCAACAGGTCCATGTCCAAGTGGAGGCCAGTGACAAGTGGAGCCCCTCAAGGATCAGTACTGGGACCGGTCTTATTTAACTTCTTTGTCGGCGACACGGANAATACCTTCCATCCCTGGAAATTTTGAAGGCCAGGCTAGATGGGGCTCTGAGTAACCTGATCTAGTGGGAGTTGTCCCTGCCCATGGCAGGGGGGTTGGAACTAGATGATCTTTAAGGTCCCTTCCAACCCTGACAATTGTATGATTCTATGATAGCTGTCCAAAAATCTGTCTGTATGCACATAGCCAAATAATGTGGGGACTAGACTTAAAACCGAGCCTGTAGAGGCGTAAGTTGTTGCCTATACCATAGCAACAACCACCCTCCTTCACAATTACTTGGGATCAAGAATGCCTAGTAAGAGACCTCCCTTTACACGTGAAGTTTACATTTCAGGAATACATTGTCTATGTAGTCATAGGTGCTCCCTACAGCACACTCCTCTCTGGAGATACTTGACAAATACCATCTGACTGCATGAGGATTGCCACCCCAGCCTACAGCTGCTGGCCTTACATGGAGAAAGAGCTGCCAAATTTCCACAAAGGAAAGAGAGACTATTACATCAGCTTTATAAGTACTATTTACAAAACAAAAAAACCCCAAGAAACAAGGAGGGGTACAATCTTTCCCAGCTGACTGGAACAAGTAATATCAGAAAAACAAGGTCATCTTGAAGATTGATCTATCATAATCCTAGAAAAGAATGACCTTATTTATCATCCCATAGGTTCCCCAGCTGCACTGCTGCCTCCCCAGGCAATGGCACACAAAGGCAGCTGGTTCCTGCTGCCGCAGCAACCTGGGAGACCCAAAGTGCATCTCTGGAAGAACAGGCAAGTAACTCTGGGTCTTCTATCTCCTGCTGGCCTCCTATTTCAGAAGGTGGTACCTCTCTGCCCCTGAGTTAGGATGTCAAAAAGCTGCTAGTTGTTCAGAATCACATTACGCACATAGCTCTTGGTAGGTTCAGAAACAGACACTGCACTGTCCCTACCTGGTCCCACACACTGCCTCTATCCTAAGGCCATACTTTGCAATTCAACTACCTGGATGTGCATGCTAGACAGATTCCTGTTGCAGATTGCAAGCTCAGCTGATTGCTAGGAGATAAGTCCTAAGACAAGATGGAAGAAACACACTGATGAACCTGAAGGAGGTAAGTAGGTCCTGGAGGCAATCTTAGAACAGTCTCCAGGTTGTGGGAGAAAGACAATATAGTGAGTGGAAGTAACAGCAGAAGGAAGGGATGAGCTGGTCCATCTCCATCATGGAAAAGGCAGTACTTGTAATTCACTTGCTACTCTGTATATTGACTAAATAAATAATAATAATAATTAAAAAACCAAACCAAAACAAAAAACCCCACTTACCTTCAAAGGTGCCTGTAGATTGGGCGATGGAGTGTCCTCTACTTTGTCAAGCAACTGTTTTGTGCAATGCAGGTCCTTACTCACACCCAGTAGTAGACCAGCACTGTGAGCAAGACTGACTTCTCTAGTCTGACATGTCCTCAATCCTTAGCAGCTTTTCATCTTGACAAAAAACTGTCCAAGGAACACAGATTCCTTCCCTGGTCCCATTATTCACAGCATGTTGTGCTGTCATTTTCTTTGTCCATGAGACGGAATGCCAATTTGTTCAGGAAATTGGGGAAATAGACTCCATATCCTGTTCTCCTCCTAATGGTGACCTTGCTCAGCCCCAGGGGAGAACCAAACTAGAGTCTAAATAATGGGAAACATCAGAAAAGGCCCTGAAAGGGCATGAATGTTTCCATGGAATAGACTCTAGGTGGGCCTCTTCTTCTTCAGTAAGTTTGTGGTTTGAGTGGATTGCAGAAAAAGGGAAGACGGAGAATAGCAGCAGTGGCAGGAAAGTGGACCACAACTGCTGCTTTGCCGGTTATGCCTCAGTGTAGTAATACCATGTCCTGCTAGTAGTTTCTAAGAATATCCAAAATACTTGTATTTATATTTCCAGTGCACACAGATTTTAAAATTGCTTCCATGCTAGCTGGTCTGACAAAGATACACATGGAGGAAGACTGCGATATATGCACCCTCGAAAACAATGGCCTGGCAAGCACAGCGTCCCCTAGGAGGACTGTGTGTACTATAAGCCCTCATCAGGTGCAAATGCAGAGCAATTCACTGCCAGCACGCCACAGTATGACAGTGGATGTTGCTGTTTTGCAAATCAAAACCCAAATCTTATTCTTACTAACAACCCAAAACACACTTCCAAATTGATATGAAGAGAGTAAGATTTCATGAGGAGAATGAAACATTGGAGCAGTTTGCCCACAGCAACAGTGGAAACACTGTCCCTGGAGGTTTTCAGGACCCAACCAGGCAAAGCCCTCAGCAACCTCCTAGTTCAGTGTTGACTCCACTTTGAGCAGGAGATTGAACTGGAGATGTTTTGAGGCCCCTCCTCCCTGAACAATTCTGTGCTAATAACCCATTTCTCTGCATAGCCAGGCTAAGCTTGAGATAGATGGGTTCTCCCTACAATACTTTGTTGACACCCAGTTTTAGGGTGCCAGAGCTGTGAGATGACATGGCACAGGCAAAGAAACCTGTACCAGTGTCTTCTACATAGTCTCACCTATCCAACTGCTGCAACAAAAGTCTCAGGCTCACAGATCTTGCCAGACAGTCCTGCCAGGGCATATGAATAGAACGAAGGATAATCGTTCAGGATGATCTCTTGAGAACTATCTGTTCTGTAGGTCTTTGGCTGATTTGATAACCAGAGAAAGGAACTTGCATCTGCATGGAGTTGTGTGGAATTACAGTTTCGGTGGCCACCTATTGTCTTATAGCTCTGAAATATTTGCTGCCATTCCCAACTTTCAAAGCCTCTAGTTCTGTAAAATTCCATTAGTGCTGTTCTCCAGCTATTATCAAGCTTCCCATTGTTTGCTTTCTCCTCACATTGCTGCTGAGAAATGATGGAAAACATATTCCCAGGTCACACTAGCTAGGCCTTTGTTACCCACCCAGGGCCAAAGGCTCCCTTAGACTCAGAAGATACCTATGAATGGTGGTTGGTGTCCTTTGGAGAACTCCGTTACACTGAGCAAAATTTGTCACTGCTTACAGTTATACTGTGCCTAATGAAAATGTGTTGCCTCATGACAGTTGTAGCTCAGGAAATCTTAGGCCAGCCTCCCTCTGCAAATGATATCCTCAAAGACAAAAAAGTCCCAGAAATGTATCATTCTGGTACAAATATTCCATACAGAAAAATCTCCTCTCTAGAACAGAAAGATCAAGCATACAAATGCCTAGTCCCACAATATGGAAATGAAGTTTAGTAACTACATTAAAAAACAGTTGAAACCAGTTCAACACATCAATATTACATCTTTATTTAGTACTAATGCATTGTTTGTACTGATAACATCAAGAAGCATAACCACTTCAAACAGGTGAGGTTTCTTAGAGTTTTCCCACTCTTGAAAGTGATCTGCAATCTCAACAACGTGGCCCAGTACAAAGCCGAAAAGTTACTATACTGTAACTTACAGACAACCCCTCTGCACACTCAATACTCAGTTGTGCTTAGGTAAGCTGTTTGTATTAGCAATGCAAGGGACTTGCAAAGCTAGGAGCCTCCCATTGCAAAACCCACTGGCATTTGCCACAATAGCATTTCCTCTACACCACAGCAATCAAATTTCAGTGTTTTCTAGAAATATCTACCATTGTCATACTTCACAACTGATATGGTTGGAGATTTCATGGGTCATGCAGAAAAGTGATTAAGCTGAGGTAACAGGTGACCCAGATTTTCAAAAAGTTCTTGCACTGAAATAAGTGTCCATGAAATAAAGGAAATAATCAGTTAGTAAATCAGTTGCTAACTACAGTAATAAAAAGTGGGAGGTTAACAGTGTTCCCCTCAGAGGGACTCATGCTTGGACTTGTAGATTTGAGTATTTGTCTATAAAAACGATGAGTAGAAAAGTGTGGTTTATTGGTATTTAAATTACTTATGATCCCAGAAGTGGAAAATAGCTGCCAAAAAATCTTGTACAGGCCTGACTGACAGATAAAGCAACAAGGGAATTTCAAAGTCAAATGCAAAATAAAAATACAGTCTGAACCTCTCTAATGAGGTCAGAACTAGCAACTGCTAAGAAAAAGCATTTGCTGGCTCTCTTTTTGGAAATGATCATGGATTCTCTTTTATGAACTACTTCATTTAGATCTGTATCAGCAATACTGTGGTGTTCAGTTGTTGCCAAAGCACTGAACTGAATTTTCAAAATTATGAGGAAATAAATCTTTCTCATAGACCAAAGACAGAGATCACTGAAAGCCTAAAATATGGCTTAAGTATCACTATATGTCCTCCTGTTCCTACGTTCTTCCTAAGGCACCCACTACACACCATGGGCACAGACCTCATCTGACCTACTACCGTCATTCTTAGAGAAAAGGCTACATCTTTTGAAATGTAGACAGGTGCACAGTAAAACTTTCAGATGTATGTAGGTACTCTCACCTAAATGGAATGGTCAAGAAGCACCCATTTTTTGAGTTTTGTGCTAAAGGACTAATAGAGCATCACACAGGAATCTCAATTTCTAACAGGAGAAAGCAAGTAAAGCAGGCTGATAACAATACATACTGAGCATTAGCAGGTAAACTACTAGGTGTCAAACACACTGAAGGGATTGACGACTGCAGTCATTACCACATGATCCTTCTTAGGTTCTGAAATTGTTATGTTTTAGTTAAAATGAGAAAGTAAAAGTATTCGAGTAAAACTTGTATTCTTTCATTTCAGGAACAGAATCTGCAGCTTGTCACTAGGTATGCTTTCAGCCACAATTAACAGGCCTCCTGTTGTTTTGATGTGAATGAACAACTGTCTGCCAAACCAGAAAGGCTGGAGAAAGATGAATCTTAAAAATTATTTTTTAATACAGATGCAACTCTAGGAGGATAGGAGGTATTAGTGCTATATATCCAACCTCCAGTATACCATTCTTTGTTCTGTCCCCTTTTCTCCATTGGTTTACAATAATACACATGTAACAAATGTTATTTTAAGATCACTCAAATCATATCAGATTAGTACAAAACTGTCTCGTTTATTGTCTAGAAGCCTCAGTATTTCTGTTTATCTCCAATTGCAAAGTCTGCCTTAATTTTTGTTTTGCAAATGTTATGAATAAAGGCATAACTAAGAAAAAAAGATGTCAGAGCCATCGTGAGAGCAGTAATAGTTCATCAGATGAACTTCACAGACATGTCAACAAGAGATAACAGCAATGGACTGGTTTATTACACTGAGGGTGTAGCTTTTATGTGTGTAGCATATTTTTATATGTGTTCATATTACAGCTTAGAATTAAGAGGTAGCTTTGGGAAAATGTGTTCAAAATTTTGGTGTCAAGCTTTCAGCTTCCAAAACAACAACTTAAAGAGAAATTTTACTATTACTTTATATTGTGCATCAGGAACTGCTTATCTCTGCACCATCTCTAATAAATACCCTGTTATTTTCCTGAAAAGATTCTCTTGATATTCCATCTTAACTAGATTAATTCACTGTTATCAATTACTGGAAATAATACCAACATTACACTGAAAAAAAACCCCAAAAGACAATGCACCTAATTTGTTAAGTGATCACTGCAAAAATCCAGATTAGAAAGTTAACAGCTTTTGTGAAACAATGCACTATGTGTTTTAAAGCATTCAAGAAAGGCTATGCAAATGGCAAGTATTTTCATGCTGTAAGGTTGAAATGTGCTCAAGGTTGCAGCAATGTTCAGGTAACTCAATCAGTACAAGTAAATATACACCAGTAAGTTCTGAAATATACTATTTCCCTTCAGAATTTTATAGGAAGGAGAAGGGACAGGATGGGGAGAAACTACATTCTGGGGATAACATTCTCCTTTTATACCTAGTGAAATTCACCCTGTGGAAGTGAAGTGTAAGCTGCTTAAACCTAGGATAAACTCACAAGTAAAATTTCTCTACTGTGGCTCAACAGGCTTCATTACCTTTACTAGCTGTAGCAAGGCTTCTGTAGTATCCTCAAAGTCAAAATGGTGACTAAATAGACTGAACAGAAAATTGTCTGAACTGTCAGCCTCATAGAGTTGTGCTTATGCCTACAAAACCTGACTGACACCCTGAGGGATGGATACTAGGGCCAATATTACTGGCCTTTATAACCCAGATGGCGGGACAGAACACATTCTCCTCAAGCCTGCAGACAGAGGGATTATAGAGGGCCATTGCTCACAGGGAGCTCAGCTCTTCAGAAACAGATGACAGGAACTTCATGAACACCAAAGGCAAATGCAGCATCTCGTACCTGCACACTCCATCTCAACAGGACAGGCTGGACACTGACAGGGTAAAAAGCTCTGCAGAAAAAGACCTGGGGATCCGAGTGAACACTAATCAGCAGCATGTCCTTGCAGCAATGGTGGCCCACACCACACACACCGCTACATTAATCACTGCCAGGCAACAAGAAAACTCACAAAAGGCAGAAAAGATCTAGATTTTATAAAAAAAAAAAAAGAAAAAAGAAAAAAGAAAAAGCTTAGCTGCTCACCCAAGCCCTATGAGACTCAGACTTGACTATACCACAGAAACCAGCATCGCAGTAGATTCTGCATACCCATAAAAGACATGGTCTCCTCCCCTTCCATAAACATTTTGCTGGAATGTCTTACCAGGGGCCCCTGTTTGCTGCACCTCCCCTTTTCTGTTAACACCACAATGCCACTGATGTCTTGCTCTTTATGGCTTTTTTTCTTTTCAGACAATGCAGTTTGTCAGCTTCAACTGCCATGAAATGCACAGATTATTTGCTTCATAAGACTATTTTCACAAACATTGAATATTAAGAGGTGCATTCTGTGTATTTAAGAGATTAACAGATTTTATTGTTTTCTAAAATATTTTACAATACAGAGACCCAAACCTGTAATTCCTGACAATTTTAATAACCATCTTGTGGATGAACAATTACGTTGGTAATTTTCCTTGACACAAACATACATACATCCACTTTAAGCTTGCATATTTTGATTCATTGAAAATGATGACTAAATATACCTATAAGCTCAAAAAGCAAACGATAAACTCCAAGACTATCAACAGTGTGTTATAGTTACCTCAAAATAGATTTGTTAGCTTCATTACAGTGTAGCTTCCTAACATAGCATCTCCACTTACCTGAAACTTAGGGTTGTTTTAAACACAAATCAGCTGTAATTTTACAACCCAGTTTTAAATGTCACAAATGCATACTATTTGACATGATTACAGATGACCGAGTTGTAACTGCAAACAAATGTAGATTTTACAGTGTTCTGCTACAATAATCCATGTAAGGGCTAAAGCTTGTTTATAGTTTGACCGACAGATTTATCCACAAATACTGATTTTGTGTATGTTAGTGTAGTTACTGTACTTCTGAAAATCTAATCACAGAATACTTTGTCCTATGGTAGAGTAATGAATATGGCAGGAAAGCAGATTTAAATATAATTTAAACTCTTAAAACAGTCTAAATCTTATTGACATCAAAAGGCTTGATAACTAACAGCCATGCTCTTTATATTTTGGAATATCAAATTATATGTACATATACACAACATAGATAGGCTCTTAATAAAAAGCATTTAGTCTATTTTACAGTCTTCTCTGTTCAAAAAATTAGTCTCCACAGATTTAACATTTCAAATCATCCAAAAATCATCAGCAGTTTAAAGATTTTTTTTTTCCCCCCTTGCAAACGTGTGCTGGAAATAGCTACTATTCTGGGACTTATGCATAATTTATCTTTCTTTTGAGTGTCATTTAAGATCTAGGTGGAAAACTCTGTTTAAGTGTCAAATCACATAACATTCATAATAGAATCCCAACCCATGACACCTGCAGATATCTCTGCTACAAATAACCTTCTGTAACATATTTATTAAATACAGTATTTCTTTTACAACTTCAAGCCATGCTGACAACATAGAAAGATTACTATAACATGGAAAGAGTTTTCATTCAGTCAACAGGTGACTAAATCTATGTCATAATTTAAGTGTTGATAAATCCAAGTATACAAAAAGGTGCTTAACTACATAGCATTTAAATAAAAAAATACTGCATCTTTCAGACATTGCTAAGAACAAATAGAAAATTAGCTATAATAATCTTTAAAACTCAAGTTGCAAGTTACTGAAGGTCACTTAAAATAACTGATTAAACAACAAAAGTGAGTGTAAGCCACATACCTAGGGTAGGATGAGGCACAAGCATAGAAAATGCAAAAATGTTTAGGAGTCACAATAACAGACCATGTGAGAAGAAAAAGCTTAGAAGGTATTTTTCCTATTACACTATTTTTTCAACCTAACCCCATTCCTTTGCATTGTGCACAAGTTGTGAAAACAATGACAAATTATTAGTTCTAACTTTTGTCTTTGAATCACCAAGATTTCAGTATCAAGCTCTCATCTTTTCATTAAAATATATACACTCTATACATCATTCAGCTTCCTCTTACTTTAAATATATACTGTACAGGCCTACAGAGCTTTTGTAACACTTCTGTATTAACTTTGTCCTTTGTCACTGGATTGGTTCTACATAGTTTGCTGGGTATAAACCAATTTGTCCATTGTCCAGACGTCCTTTGCACCAACCCTGCTCATCTTCATTCTCCATTTTAGTTAACTCATCCCCTGAAAAAAGAAAGAACATTGTTAAACTATAACCTTTTAAGTAATCCTAAAAAGAATATATGAGAGTTATCCACATTTCCACTTACCTTCCCCCGTCCACCCTAGGCCACAGTAGAACCCCCCCACTTTTTAGATCTTCGTGCTTTTGATACAAGGAATACCACTTACAGATTTACATATGGGATGAAAGGCCTTCAATTTCAAGACAATAGGATGAAGCAAGCTACTTTGAAACTACATTACTTTGAAACAACATTACGTTGGTGGCATTTTGAAATGATTGTAGCATTTTTTAAAGCACAATAAAGAATGCAGACTTTTGAAGATATATACAGTGTTATTTCATGATAAGATCAAAGATTCCCTTATATCTAAAGGGTGCAAACAGTCAAGGATAGTTGTGAATAGTACAATGACATCTAAACAAGCAGAATAATCCCACATTTATGACCCTCAACAAAATCTTAGTGCAAGTGAAGTAAATGTTTGGTTAGGCTTACTGTCAATATATAGTCTTTGAAGTTCGTGGAACATGAGGAAAATGCTACAAAAACTAAGACATGACAATAGAATTATCTTCAATTATACCTGCAGCTTTTCAGTATACCACTACTAGGATGTGATGCAGAAAGATTTAAAGGAATCTTCTACGGTACACTTTGTCACATCTCTCTCTCTGCTTTCCTCATCTTTTCAAGAAATATAAGGATTGGGATTTAACTTCCCCTTTTACTGCTCTATGTTGCTGAAAGCTGATCTACAGTCGTAGCTCCAGAAAAGTTAACTCAGAATTTGCTTCCTAACTTACTCAGCAAAGCTGACACCGATTATCCACTCAGACATTTATGAACTATAACATAACCCCATTTTGACTATCATGAACATCTACTCTTCTACATTCTCAGGAAATACTTTGAAATTAGAGCATCTGCAGACTCCAAGAGGATGTGCCCTTGTGGCCAAGGTGGCCAATGGCATTCTGGGGTGTATTAGAAGGGGTGTGGTTAGTCGGTCAAGAGAGGTTCTCCTCCCCCTCTACTCTGCCCTGGTGAGACCACATCTGGAATACTGTGTCCAGTTCTGGGCCCCTCAGTTCAAGAAGGACAGGGAACTGCTTGAGAGAGTCCAGCGCAGAGCCACTAAGATGATTAAGGGAGTGAAACATCTCCCTTATGAGGAAAGGTTGAGGGAGCTGGGTCTCTTTAGCTTGGAAAAAAGGAGACTGAGGGGTGATCTCACTAATGTTTATAAATACATTAAGGGAGAGTGTCAGGAGGATGAAGCCAGGCTCTTTTTCGTGGTGTCTAATGATAGGAGGGGGGCAACGGATATAAGGTGGAACATAGGAGGTTCCACCTAAATATGAGAAGAAACTTCTTCACAGTGAGGATGACAGAGCACTGAACAGGCTGCCCAGGGAGGTTGTGGAGTCTCCTTCTCTGGAGACGTTTAAAGCCTGCCTGGATGTGTTCCTGTGCAACTTGGTGTAGGTGATCCGGCTCCGGTGGGGGATTGGACTAGATGATCTTTCGAGGTCCCTTCCAATCCCTAACATTCCGTGATGTATATGAGCAAATGAATGTCCACCCTAGCCAGGCAAAAAAGGCCACACTGAGTAACAATTATTTCCTCATGTATAAACTTATTGGTGTCTCATTATTCCCCTAGATTAAACTGATCTGTGTTTCATCTTAAGTTACCAATAGGAAATGCATGCTGAAGATATTAACCACTTAATACAGTCCCAAATGGCTATAAATATATAGAGCCTCAGTATATTTAGAACATGAACTAGCCTAGGGACTATAAATTCTTTGGTGGAAATGGACAAGCTTCATATTAAATCTTCACAATACATTTATCTTCTATAGCTCCTCTGTTAAGTAAAAAAAGATTAAAGCTTCATCTCCTCTAGTTTGTAAGTTTACTAGATGATAAAATGAAACGATGACCAAATATTTGGCACTTTGGACCGTACTTGGCTTATGGAGACATTTTAAAATTTTTTCCACCATTTCTAGTGCTGCAGAATGAGTGTACAATTCCAAGCCTTCCCACCAGTTCTATGAAGTGTATTTTGATAAAGAAAGAAAACGTTGACTATCGAAGCCACACTGCATTAACAGTAAGCCCTGATACAGTTGCACTTATTAACGGCTAGGATTTGGAAACTCTAATCTTGGAGATCTACGAAAATATTACCACTTCTACACTGTCATCTGCACAATAGTTACAATGAAAACAGCCTAACAACTGCAATAAAGATAGCATACACAATAACATGTTTTGACAACATTGCATGGTCTACATTTACTGTAGCTATTTATTCTCAGCCATGGCAGAGACACAGTAGGGTGAGATATACATATGGTAGATGTAGGTCCCATCCTGTTACACAACTATAAAGCCTTTCATAAGATAGGAATAAGCAAAGTTATTCTTCCTCTTTGGAAGTCTCCCACAGTTGTCTGCCAAGAAAAACACACCACATGTATAAAGTATTCCACTAATAAAAAGAAGTTTCATGTATAAAAGTACATTTAATGGACACTACGCATAGTATATATTCTACAGCACATACATAGAAGCAATCACAAAAGCTTTCTGGGCAAATTCTTTGAATACCCAAGGAAATCCCACTGAGAATACCAGCGTACATTTGAAATCAATCCCTAAAATGCATTAATCCTCTGTTGACAGCCTCTTAGGAGACTAGGCGTAGTCTACACAGAAGCATATGAGTGAGTACATTTTAAACTGGCTCCTACATGACCTGGTGAATTTTTTTCTTTAGTGCTTTGTATGTTCAAAGTAAACTAGTCACAATAATACTTCTGCCTAAAAACGAAGTAAATTCAACTGTAGCCATTTTATAATTTAACTTCTGTAATGAATTCATAGTCTAGCATGTCATCCCTTTCCTACAATTGATAGAATCATGCAATTTGGTGTTATACTTTAATGCTCTTCTTTCAAAGGTATTGAGCTATCTTTAAGTTGAGCCTATGTACATCTTGGTTCATACCTCCTGTACTTTATTTCTACAGACCTTACACTGAGAACCATTTGGTTCAAATAGTTTAATGCAAGTCACACAGCTGGTACTACAGCAAAGAACACCTAACTTTGCATTTAATTGTTACATCTGTGTGTATAAACATTGCATAGTTTTCCCATTGAAAGGCTTGTTACTGTAAACCCTTGGAATGCCACCCTGTTGCTTCTCAGGCACAATACGTATATTATTTCAAGAGGATTAGCATACTTCCATCCCCTGCTGAGAAAAAAGGAGCAGTTAAAGTCTACATAATGAAGAATAATTTTAGCTGCTGTGCATTCCAGATAAAGCTCCAGATGTTTCATTACTACTGTCCTTCTGTCAGGGCACAATTCAGCAAAGTTAATAGACAAGCCAACCCATTCCTTCTCTCTGGAAGCCTACACTACTTGTCTACAAAGAAGAAAAGTCAGACGTACAGAGTTTCACTACTAAAAAAGGAGGGAGGTGAGTGAAAGGTGGGAATACCACCACCTGAGCTGTTGTGCTTTTACATTTAAAAGACACAAAGTACATTTAGCATATGACATGGAAATGCACTGTTCTGAGCACCACCTTTCTCCATAGGCCGAACGGAAGCCTAACAGTTTACCAACCAGGTATATCATTGACTTGTTTACTAACTTTCAGCCATAACATCTAAGACACATAGTAGAGTGCAGAAGTAGCATACTTCTTACAAATCTCAGCTGAAAGGGAAGTAGAACCAAGAGTTTTGTTAAACTTTCTTTCAATGCTTGAATCCTTTTTTTCCCTTTACAACTAAGTCAGTCATTACAGGAGATGGGAGTGAATGACAAACCAACAAGGAAAGGAGACAAGATCAATGAGATTGCCTATCTCATTTTCACAAACTGAAGTTCTGTTTGCTTTTGCTAAACTACTTATGCAATCCTGTTCTGGAATTCCTGGTTAGCAAGCTTTTCACGTGCAATTCTGGGCAAGACAGTAGAAAATCCGCTCAGATTAGAGCTCAAAAAGTGTGGGCAGGGTGTAGACTTCACCTTTCCTCACTAGAGGGTGCTGACGCCGGGCTGGCCAGATCATTAAAAACTTGGAAGCCTCCTACTTCGGGGACTGAGAAGAGTGCCTGGGCAGCCGCTCAGCACAACAGCTGGTAGAACTAGCCCAGACAAACAGGAGGCAGCAGTACACATGGCGTGCAGCCATCATACCCTTGTGCCAATTTCGTATGTGTGGAAACATCAGTATACGAAAGAGGCGTAGGCCTCTCCTGTCAGTTGCCTCTATTCTGTTCTCTCAACTCCTATAGCAGTAGTAAAATGTAAAAAAAAAAAAAAAACACACCCAAGAAAAACCCCCCAACATCCTAAGAAGGGAGATGTATAACCAGTGTATCATAACAATATAAGATGAAAAACCAGGTAAAACCAGTTATTGTGCTTAACATACACTGGAGGAGGATGGAAACAGAAAGAAATTACCTGTCCACGACTAAGTTTTCAACCTTAAAAAGGCAGCACTGTAGGAAATAGGAGGCCAAAAAAGGGATGCTTCCAGTTTAAAAAGAAAAAATACCAGTTGACTAGATAATGTTTTAATATTAGCTGTTGTAATCTTTTTCTTTTAAAAAAACCCAACAAACCAGCTTTGTAGGGTTAGCATTTCTATACAGCTAAAAGCAGCAGTTGTTACTGTCACCAAGACAAGGAGATAGGATGATCAATTCTGCAGCTCATTGCTTGTTTTGTTTAACAACATGGGAAAAAAGGAACATCCCAAACAAATGCATCCCAACACATTTGAAACAGATTGGAAGTCAGGGCTCCCAAACAGTATCTACCAAGAGCTATCAGGAGGGGTGAGGGTGAGATAGGATCCTGTAAGTGGAGTTGTACATTCAGAGAAACAGGTGACTTCAGAAAAATAAAGCTGAAGAGAAAAATTCCTCCCCACTTTCTCCTTTTGATAAATATTTTAAGTGAATGCTGTGAACTTACCAGCTTTAAAGCTGAGCTCATCTTGCTCTTGGCCCTCATAGTCATAGAGTGCACGTACTCTCACTTCCATTGCAGGAGAGGTATCTTCATCAAATGGATTAGTGTCTCCATTTGCATCAGTGGAAGAGAAGGGATTGTTGGACTCTTCATCAGACCAATCTGTAGGGTAGCTTTGGTTTTTTTCATAGCTGCTAACACTGAAAACAATTTTTAAATTATTCTTTTCCATTCTTAAAATAGGAGGCTAGAAATACCACTAAGATAAGATACCAGTTCCCTTAATTAAGCTTAAACTCTACTGTAAGGCTCAGTTTTGAAACTTTATTTCTGCTATCTTCTCACCTATCTTTAGCTGACAATGCCTCATTAAAAAAAAAAAAGAAAAAGCAAGCACTCTTGGAATATATTTACAAAGTTAGAAAAAGGCAAAAGAAAAAAGATATTCAAGACAACCTCCCCACAAATTCCAAAAACTTCTCTATTAAGAAATGTATCTAATCCATGGGAATATTTACTTTAAAAGGTAAAAGGTGTGCAGCTAGATGAGAGGAATTATCTGGTTTAGGATAAGACATTTAAATTGCTTTGCAGAAACTTTCTCCCAAAACTCTATGCACCTCTACAATAGCCTTCAACATTTCTTGTATGTTGCAAGCCACCAATAAAGAAACTTTGTTATACTGCAACAACTTGATCATTTAAAGAAAAGTTCACTGTTGAGCATGCAAATGCCACATAAGAGAGTAGTATGACATCTCTAGGTGTGCATACTGAAGCAACAGGCAGGTGTTTGAGAAGGTCCTAAATAAAAAGAAAGCAATTGTAAAAGTAGATTTATTCAGCGAAAACACATAGAGCAGTAAAGCTCCAGAAGCACTTTCACTAGAAAAACCTATCAGTTTTAACATTTTACAGAACTGGTAAAGGAAAGAAAAAAAAGCAATAGCAGTTCTGTTAGCAACCCCAGTACTTTCAAACCAAAGATCAAGGTAACAGATACGGCATCTGTTAGGAAAGACAAGTTAGGTCACAGTGTTGCTTACATAACCACACAAAAGGACTTCATGCGCTGACCGGCAGAGTGTTATAGAAACCAAAAATAGAAAACCCTGGATAGAGAAAGTGCAAGTGTGAAAACAATTAAAAAAACAACATTTCACCAACTTTTTGATCTTATTGTCCTCCTTTTCACTGACAGTACTCCCAGTATCTTCTTCATCTTCAAAGGGATTGTAACTTGATTGTACTGACTGCACTGTGTTACTCTGGACACTAAGACTGCTAATTTGGAAAAGAAAAAGCATTATGGTGACCCTATCTGTTTAAGAGTAAAACACTGTTATTGGTGTCTCACTAAGTAGTTTCTTAGCAGACCCCTTCTCTAGTAAAAAAAACCAAACAAACCCAACAACAACAAAACCAACAAACAAACAAAATCTATCAAGTCTAAGACCCAGGAGAGTTCAGAAAGTCTCACATACAATACATTCCTCCAGAATTAGGATATCTTTTGTGGACCATAATTTCTTTTTCTTACTGCCTGCAATAAAAGGCAGTGTGATTTTTCTAGCTGGTTTCATTCCTTTCTAAAGGAGCTGATGTTAACAGTTTGGTATTCATCACATCCAGAATTCTGAAGTGACTAAATGTTTTTCAAGGTAAGATTTTGAAGTATAACTGTCATTTTTAGAGATGGGAAGATAGCAACAGACTAACAGATTAGCTACAGAAGGTTCAGTTTCTAATGAAGTTTTGTTTCTTTTAATTCCAAATGGAAATAGAACTGTAAAATGGAGGATAATTCCCAAAATTCTTTGTGATCTGCAGAAACACATCATTAAAAGTGCTCACAGATAATTAACATTCGGTTGGACTGTGACTTTTTGATCCCATAGAGCTTCATGTACTTGAAGATAACAATCCTTACCAATTAGTCATTTAGGCATAAAAAAAACATACCTGCTGTGTTTGTTAGGCTGTGAAACTTGTTCTCCTGTCTGATTAATACCAGTCAGGGTCACTCCATCAGAAGCCTTCTTCTTTTCTCTTCTACTGAGAGTGCGATTCAGATCTGCAGACCACTCCTATCAATGAAGGCAAAATTTGTTTAAGAAATTTGATTGAACAAGTAATTATCACACTTAATTTTAAGATTTGAGTTATGGAATATACATTTATGCATACACAACAGTACGAATAATAATTAAAAAAGGTAAGTTACTCTAAATGTTTCAGTTGTCATTCCCATCTAGTTCTTACCCTAACAGTTCAAACATATCTATCCTTCTCGCAAAATCTCAAGGTTACCTGTGCTGCTTAGTATTCTGAACATCTTGAAAAGGGTTAAAATACCAGGTATGTGTCACATAACTGGAGAAATCAAGGGAGTTGGCCAGTGCAGCTCTTTAGAAGTTGTACTGAGAGGGCTCACTGTTTCAAATAACGCCAAGACATCTGGCTTTACAAGGTAAACCTTACATTTAATTTAAAAAGATATTATAGTCTAATTTAAGACAGGGCTTACTTTTCAAGGAGTGCTTCAAGAATGACCTACAAAGAAGCTAATTTTTAAACTCATTGTGTATGATTTCTTCTGTCCCTAAGATCTCAGCCCTTAAGGTACTTCACTCTAGATTTAGTCAAATCTATTGTCCTTAAAAGCCATCTGTAAGAGTTAAAGTTCAAATCAATGAAACTGTTGACAAGATTCAGGATGTCATTTGTGAAGTATCCCCTCCGTGACGTTCTGAACCATTCAGATATTTCAGAAGGCAGACAGACCAGCAGGATGAGACCTAAACATGACTTCTATCTGTCAAGTCAAACTAAGCTGCATACTGATATAAAGCAGAAACCAACAGATAAACTGGATGCAAGAAAGTATCATATGCTGAGACATGTTTCATCTCAGAAGCCTTAAAGGTAAAAAAAAAAGTCTAGAGATAGTTAGCTATACAAAAGATAGAATTTGAAGTATTTTAAGAAGGGAATGAAAATTTTGCAAGTTGCTATTACTACTGGTTTATACACATAGCACAAGTCAGTCTTAAGTGGTTTCTGCCCGACTTTTCAGAGATACCTCATTATTTTTACTTTGTACAAATACATACTAGATTTCTGAGTTACCATAGTTTAAAGACCACCGACCTAAGCATATTTGCAGTTTATAATGCAATTTCATATTCATTTGATCATGACTTTTTTTACTTACATCATCCTTGTAGCATGTAAATGAGAAAAAACTTGATTAGAAAAATAGTAATAACAGTATTTAACCTGTTAATTATTACATTTATGAAACAGGGTGGTACTTTCCCCATACAGAAGTAACTGTAGTTTAGTGTTCTGCAGTACCATTATGAGTNTGATTTACTGACTTCAGTAATGACTTTGGCTTTAAAAAACAAACTAAAAACCCCCATCACTACAGAGTTTTCTGGTTTACTCCTTTTCTCTTTAAAAACGTGCCTGATATAATCACCTCCAAAAGTTGGGGGGATGAGGACAGCCCAATGGAAATCAAGAAAAGAAAACTACTATGATTTGTAAAAACAAACAACAACAACAACAACAACAAATCACTGCTAGAAGCCTGAATTTAAGAGTTACACCAGAAAGGAACATGACAAAAAGCAAAGAGGAAAAACTAGAAAAGTCTGTTTTTTAAGAACTCTGACCTTACCTCAAACTGAGGCCAATTCATTGACATCCCTGGACCCTGATTAGCTCTAAACCACCGTAAGTCTTCAACAGCATCTGCTGTTTTGATATTCTGTTCCAGCTCACGGTAGATATTTTTGTAACTGCAAAACAAATTTGTCTTCAAATTTAGCATACTGTTTAGACACATGACAAATCCTCTAGTCAGATTTTTAAAAAGCCCGAATATTTAAAGGTTCACAATAGTATCGAAAAAAAGCTTACAGCAAGACAGACTTTTTAAAACACTATGACAGAACTATTAACTGCCTGTAAAAAAGAAAGAGTAAGCTTGCTGAAAGTAACCTGAAGTGGAGTTAAATGGGTTAAACATTTTCCTGTGTAGGTACAGTATCTACTAACTGCTTTTGTTCTTTCAGTTACTCTATGGATTTTACTAACTGTACTATTTATACAAAATACCA
>VYZX01006382.1:2189-14401 GCA_013401335.1 Brachypteracias leptosomus
CAGGTGATTTTGTCACTGTTTCCAGCCCCTGACAAACACTACACCTCAGCTTACTAAGATATAGCATTCAATGCAATTCCTTTGAAGAAAAATGTGAAAACATGCCCTGTTTATGGTAATGAAACTACGGATGCTACTTTTTTTGGCAATTTTGATTACTTTCTTCTAATAAGTAGTTTATGTGGATAACTACAAACAGAATGAATCACTTTCTTATCTGCAGTATCATTCCTATGGATTTTACAGGTTGTATATCAAAGATTTCCATAGGCCAAAATAGATACTCTGTTCTATTTTGTTAAAATGTGGACAACACAGACCTATATACTGAATAGCATCAGCCACACTATGATGCTGCTGGACTCAATAACTGGCTATAAATTTGCCCAGGATTGACAAAATACTTGACCTCACTATACAAGCAATTGTGCTGCTGTACTGGGGAAAAAATTCCATTGCTATGCTCCCATGTCTTCTTTCCAGACATTATCAGATGATGACAAAACAGGCTAGAGGAATATCAATATCAGTTAAAGCTCCTGAATGTCAGAGTATTCAGCTATTCACTTAAGGGTAGAAAAATCTCATGACAGCAATTCATCTAGACTGCTAGTAGAAAATACATAGGGGTTCCTAGCTGATAATATTTACTATTTTCTGTCAAATTATGACAAAATTGTAATCTTTCGTCAGCTGGAAAGAATAGAATCCAGGTAATCAAACTTGTGTTAATAGGATCAGAAAGTAGAAAGTGAAAAACAAATATAATTACAAAAAAACAACACAAAAGCACCCTGAAATTTAGATAAAAGTTTGTTTTAAATAAATATCTACCATGATGTGGCAGTATACTTAATAGTTGTCACTCACAATTCTATAAAGGGAAGGTAAATATTTGTCAGAATATATGACCTTGAAAAAAGACTGCACTGAAAGTCTTTAACTTAAGTAATATAAAAGATCAAACTAAGTTACTTTTAACCTACTTTCTAGATTCATTAGAAAGGAAAATGGGAAAAAAAAACCCCAAAATATTAACCAATCAAAAAGTTATCTTTTACAAAGCTAAGTTCAGCAACAACATTATTTTGACAGCTATACTGCATTTCTATTTAAGAAAATGTTCTTCTTAACTAACAGTTTAGCTGGTTAAGTGGTATTTGATGACTATTACTGATTCATATAGATTATGACAGAACTGATCAGAAATGACTTACATTTACTACATTATTCTTTAGAGGCCTCATGTAACTTTAAAGAGTTGTCGAAATATATTTTAGATTTTTTTTAATTACTATTTCTCAAATTAAGATGAAAATTTAAGCTAAGATGAAAAAGTTTTAGTTTGTATCAACATCCCTCTAAAGTCCCAGTATCTCTATATTAAGTAGACAAATAAGCTTGGCAAGTTTCAAGTATGAAGATTTCCTATCATCCTCAGCTGACCCACAAGTAACGCAACAAGAACTTCATAGAAGTTCACATACTGTTTACATGAAAGATTAAATAGAAATGGCTAATAATATATAAATGTATGTATTTATCTTTTGCTTTACTAAGAAAACACTATCTTCAGATAAGATGGGAGATGAAAACAATTTCAGGATAATGTCTTGACTTCTGTTTCAGTTTTTGCATTAGAAAGTGGGAAAGTGGGGGGGTTGCCTCCTTTGGCATTTTGTTTGTTTGGTTTTTAAGAGACTGACATATAATACAGAAAAGAGGAATAGGGTACATACTGATTTTGAGTGCAAAAGACTGCTTTAATTTTATTCCAAGTACTCTATGTGAAAATACAGCATTAATAATACATACTTTCTAGAGGCTATAGAAGCTATCCACTCAATGGAACTGTGAAGATGAATCCTAACTCCACATCAGGAAAAAAACCAAACACATAAACCTTATCCTCGTGCAGAGGCACAGAGTTAAGAGGGAGTAAACATTCTGAAGAAAGGAAACAAGGTAATGTTACTATTAGAAAATGAAAGAAGCATCTGCACACATTATATTTTTTTGTAAAAGCATAAAGGCCAGATGATGTCAAAGCAAGAGGACTTGCAAAGTTCAAAGAAACCAGCGTCCAAAGAAGTTGGTATTAATCAGAAATTAAAATAAACTAAAATTTGTTCTTATTTAAAACATCCTATTTAAAATAAGATTCATTTAGATATTAATTCCATCAGTTACAATTTTCACATTGCTAGGAAAATAAAACTATTTTCTTCTTCAGCAATATTCCTAAATTATTTTCATTCAAATATCTGTAACATTCTACACTAATCTCCAAGATTAACTATGTATGTAAGAAAAGAGTTGAAAAATAATAACGGCTCTGAATTTCTTACGATGAACAACAAACTAATATTCACTTTAGATGAACTGTGATTTTTCGAGTGCTTCCTCTTAAAGTAAATAATAGCAGTACTGAGAAACAGGACAAGGATGCATACTAAAGAAGGTATGAACAAAATGACTAAATCAATACGAAGCACCAAGCAAGTCTAGTAAGAAAAAGGGTACTGTACTAAACATGCAGTGTCACTTATACCAGCAGTCTTTTAAAAAATATATAGTCTTTATCTGAAATTGTAACAATGCTAAAATTATGCCTCCTAATACATCCTTCTATTATGCAATGCATTTTTCAGCATGGATACATTTTATAGGGTAAACTCCTGTCTTTGTCCTATACAACATCCATTTGAAACTGAATTACAGCTCCCTTTACTGTTGGTGAAACACAATTTCTTCACAAAGATCACATCTTGAGGGATTGAGATTGATTGTTTCACACATTACATGGTGACAAAAAGATTTAGTTTTTGATCAATGCTACCAGTACAAGCATAGGCTTCGAGTAGTATTATTTCAAAGATGGTGTGCATTTTAAGATGAATTGGGTCTTAACAATGACCTCTGGTGAGACACTACACTTAAAGTGTAATGTCACAATTTGTTCTGACATTGTTTCATTGCCGTAGTCTGGATCTTCATTTCAAATATTTAATAAAAAGCTGATAGTCATTTTATAGAGTTCAGCATTTTATTGAGAAAAATATCCTTCTATGACCAAATAAGGATAAAATATGGAGGACAACCTTGCACAGCACAAACAAAAAACAAAATCCAAAGCCATGGCATTTTTTCCTACTTTTTTCCTCCTGAAAATGAACAAGAAAAGTAACAGGGGTCAAATGATGACTTTTTATACCTAAAAAAGCCACCAGTTCATTTTATAAAGAGGAAAAGTACAAAAATGAGTTTGATTGCTACAGGATTAGCTCAGAATTCTACAATTTCTGTGTCAAACCCTACCTTTCTTTTGACAGAACTGTCAAAGGAACAGTAGTATGCTTCTTTTGGAGAGTTCAGCCTGAAATCAAGCAAATAAAACTGATCTATACTTTTCTTTTTTTTAATTTTTTTTTTATTTTAACTTAGAAATAGCTTACTTTTTTTCTGATCCTCATCATAATGGCTAAAGAAGTAATTCTTTCTCTTCAATCATTCCTCATCAGTCCTGGGCTAACATTTAATAATTCATTTATACTTCAGAGACATGCTGAGACTGCTAATTAGTTAAGAGACTGATTTTATGCATAATAACTTGATGTGTGCCTATGCCAGACAGATGTGTACAGAGTTATAATATTCACACCCTTAAAACTGTCATATGCTCTAGTAACTTTTGCTTAAATAGAATTAAATTAAATAAATACAGAATAAAATAAATAAAGCCTTTCTTTTTCACAAGGTTTCAAGTCAATTTACTTGAGATTGCTTAGAAAGCCATTGAAGGCAAACGGACATAGCTAAAAGCATTTAAAAATTTTCAAAAGAAGGATTTGTTCCAAATATATTAATTATAAATGACATTTCTATTTAACATATAGAGCTAAAACCAAGTCATGTCAGAGATACTCAAAAGAGTTCATTTAAAATTCTTTAGTTAAAAATAATTGATTATGAACTTGAGGAAGTTATTTCAAATTATGAGAATAGATTATTTTACTTTGGACTGGTGTGGTTTCCCTCCTGTAAATATTTTACTCCCAAGTAGGCATCATCACATTGTGTTGAACAGTTCATTCACTTTCGGAGTGCGCTTTTCAAATGTTCATAGCCTGCCTCTTTCCATAACCAAATTCTTTGGGGACTGAATGCTTCAAACACATTTTGTTCTCATGCATGCTCATTTAGAATGAACCATCTTCTTCTCACTTTTAATTAATTTTATACTCCCATATCCTTGTATTTTGTATTTGAACATTAAGCTTTCTTCTCCTGTCAAATATCCACGCACCATTTCAAGAAAAACATGCATTTTCATGTATAGCAGCTGTCTCAACAACTGCCAGAAGACAAATCAGTGTGATTGTCTTGTCTTTTAAAAATATTATAGCTTTTCTATAAGTGTTTATATAATGATTATAATGCCTTTTGAATGAACATAGATTTTCAAATAATCTTTTCCCTTATCTTTAATTTGTTTTTTTTGCATTGATAGGCATAATCAATAATTCATCAATTTGTGAATTCATAAGCATGCCTCTTGTAATGTATTCTTTTCCATGTTTTATTTTTCGGATATAATGAAATGAATTCCTATCATGCTAACTAGCACATCTGAATGTTTTCCAGCTCTGAGTTTCAAAGCACCACCTGCATAATGTAACAGTATCTTCGAATGAGCCGTTAGGAGTAGACTTCCAAGAAAGACCAGTAGGCATTACCAATTATAAGCAGAATATTAAAGTTATTTACTTAAAACTAGCATGTCAAAAGAATTTTTGGTCAGCTAAGTAGAAGTTCTGAGTAGAAGCATGACAAATATCTTGCATAAATAATCAAATTCCACAAATTAAGCATTACCTTCCTTTAACTTCTTCCTGGCTCAGCACAGTACGAAGAACAACCAGCTTAAAATGTTCTCAGCTATACTACTGTTAAAGCAAAGAACGCAAAATCCATAAGGACTGCAACTGTTGCACAGAAATACACTTCTACCCTTGAAGAAAACAAAAACAAATCCATAAATTAATAATTTCCAAGAGGCCCAGGCACGGTGTGTGCCAAGGCCACCAGCATGGCAGAAATGCTACAGGCAAAGCATGCAGAGCCTGGTGGCAGCTCAGCTTCCAGCTGCCTTCCAGCACTACAGAGACTGAGAGGAGATATATATACAAGCTTAAAAGTTTGCCATGTCACAGCTTCCTGGGTGTCCTCGAGACCACTGTGTTGGGTGGAAAGAGCCTTGTACTGCAGAGGGGAAAGCTGAAGATAATACATCCCAAAAAGGGAAAAGGAGTTGAAGCTGTTGGCAAAGGGGAGGTACACTTTACACAGCCAGTGGTGGTGAGAAGGTTAATAATCCTGTCAGACATACTGAATTATGTCCTTATGTTTTAATATGGTTTTTTTTGTTTCTGAATTCTTTCACATTTAGAAATACTTCAGGGCAGTTTTTGCCTCATTTAATCTATTTAGCTCTATGGCCCCTTTCACTAATGAATATAGTTCAGTGTTTCAGTCTCACATCTTCTGAAAAGTTAAAGGAATAGAATATTAATGTACGCAGTCCGTACTGCCAGTGAAACCTTCCCATAAACTCAGTCCCTAGAAACTGACAGAGACCTCTGGGTTTCAGAGTACCCTCCTTAACAGCATTGCTCTAATGACCGAAGGATGCTGGCAACTTCTATCCTTAGCCACTGATGAAGTGACACAGTGATGACACAGGAGGAAAAGCAACCACAGTTGGATTTAAAAATGTAATTCTGATGTCCTGAGATTCAAAAGAATCTTTGCATTACTGATACAAAGTTCTGGGTGAAGTTAAAATGAAAGCATTCTGCAGTGGTTTTACAAACTTCTGAACTCATAAAACTTTAGGATCGTTCTGTGCTTCTATGGCTCACATAAACTAGGCTTCAAGAGAAAACATAGGATAGATAGCAGTGTCATATTCAACTCAAGAATTCTGCACTGCTTTGCTTTTCAAGGAAACTAGAGGCATAGAAACAAGAAATCATTAAATAAAATCTCTCTGCTTTTCAGGCTCAATGTTCTTATGATCCAGTTCTGGATGAGTACCTAGCAACAGCTGTTATTATTTTTAGAGGGCCTAAAAGTGTACTCAACAATCATGGTTTATGCAACAAGACATGCTCTGAAAAAAATCTTATGCTTTGTGTAAGCAGATGTCATAAAACAAAGCTTCCTATTGCTTCTTTTGAGATTCATTTTAACAGCAAATCTTGACACTATACATTTTCTTCTTTGCCCCAGCACTCGATTATTGCAATTTGTTCTACCTGTTTAATTCCTGTTAACTGCTTCCTTTAAATCACCTTGTCAGTCAGAGGTGGTCGCTATCTCAAAAGAATTCCAAACACTGTAGCTCAGAGCTTTGACTATCGCAAAACCTACACATCTCATAAAATCTAGGCTTTCCTTGCTAACCTTTTCCTTCTCTTTAATCCTAATGATTGGTAATTTGTAAACTGTTAACATAGGAACCAGTGTATGAAGATAATTACAAAAGTAATTAAGATAGAACAAAATTATTGCATTATTCTACAACGAAGAAGGTATAATTTAAAATTATACATATTCCTAAAATTGACCCCATGCATTTACAGGTAAATTACAAGATACTGTTATTGTATAAACATAACAACCTCTTTCTGCTCTATGAAAATTTGTACAACACAAGTAACATGATATAGCTGTTACAACTGAGTAATTTACTGAAATATTCTGTATTTTCCTACACTGAATAAGAACGGGAGGGATTTTATTGTGTTGCAACCATCAACAGAAAAAAAAAGGGTTACAGGTAATGTTCTTGAGATTACTGATAAACACTCTGAACTGGTACTAGAGCTGGAATTCAGCTGCCTAAACTATAGGCATCTACTACCCTTTGATACACCCATACCAGTCTGTGATAGGCCTCTACTGCCCATGACAAAGGACTGTAGGAAGCTCTCACCCTTCCCCAATTAGCATTTGTAAATGATGCCTAGAAAATTCTCACCTATTTAAAAAGAAAAGCTGTAAACCTCTGATTCTTGTTGGCTTTTTTGATCATATTATATAACTGCATGAAGCTAAGTCTCTAAACATTTATATTTCCTTTACACTTCTATCAGAAATGCTAAAAGTATCTCCACTAATACTGAGAATGGGATTCTTGTAAGCTATATTGCATGGTAACACAGTGGATATGGAAATTGTATGTAATAACATGAATACTGAAATGTAACTATTTTATGAATGTCTATGAGATATCTATGTGACTATGATAAGTATGATAAGGCACAAACATTTTTGGTGTAAATATGTTCTGATGCTAAAGCTCGTGGGATGCTCACCATATGCCTATAATTCTTAAAATGAATGCAATCTGCTCAGGAAGACACCACCACCTCTGTCCAGAAAACAACTGACAAGCACAGATTTGAAAGACAACATCATTTTCCTAAGCCATACATTAACCTGATAACTGTTTTGTAAGACTGAAAGCATAAGGATCAAGAAAGTTTTACATACACAAATCCTTGGGAAGGAAGGAAAGCTGCCTTTCCAAGGGCATGTTTGTGAGTTCTGAGTAAAGAGAACAAACTGACGTAGAAGAATATTAAAGAAAGTCTTGTAAAAACTTAGGACTTCATGAGGTGAGAGACGCATTAATTCTAGTTATATTAGGTATATAATTACCCCTGTAACGCTGGATTTCAATTTACCTATATTTTTTATGTAGAAGAAGACAGTCATCTAAGATGATGGTGTCTACACAGACTAATTTCCATTTCCTTGGGTTTTGAAGGTTGTTTTTTAAGATATGTTTACTCAAAAATATATTTTCTTCCAAATACATGGTACCATCTTTCAAAGAGTTTTTTGAGCAAATGCTTCAGAGAGAAGCATGTAAGTCCTGAAGCAAAATTAGATCTGTTAAACACTTTTTGGATGGTACATAAGGATGTATGGGCCAGGCAGAGCTGGACAGGGAAAGGTAAACTGTGATTTTATTGTGAGAGATGGGTGGTTGATACAGATCTGAAATCATGAGGATTGCAGCAGCTGGGGAGACAAAGGTTATGGATCAAAGGCAAGTTAGTTACTATTGCTTCTGAAATTACTGCCAGTTACCTGGAGATCTGTAACTGACAGGATACAGGAACTCATCCTGTCCCAAATATAAAATTTATTTAATTCAACAGTTACAGCACACAGAAACAAAAGCACAATCACCACAGTGGACATTCAGTAATTCGCAAAATTCTGGAAATTCTCATTTGCCTAGTCCTGCTGAAGCAGCATTGCTCCCAAGAACAATGAAAGCTGATACCTCTGTTAGATACAAGTATGATCTTGATATAAATAGCAGTTGTCAGCTTGGAGTTAATCACATTTTCTCTTGAGATTATCTTTGTCTAAAACCAATGTATAATAATATTGAACTAGATAAATTGTTTGGGTTTTTTATTCAAAAATAATCAAACATATTTCCTTTACACTTATCTTCATCTGACAGAGACCTTTTAATTTCAAAGCTTGGTATGCTTAACACAGCTTATTTATTTATTTTTTTAAAGCATTTTTAATTATGAATATGGTGGAGTATATCATATTTATTGCTGAAAAAGTAAGCAAACAGTTCACTTTTGCTCACAATGCAAAAATAGAAACAGTTCTACGAAATCATTAAACAATGGAGAGTGAGACTTAGTCCTTCTACACAATGTGTACCCAAACTCTGCAAGTCATTACCATATACAGCTCTGGATGACAAAACAATATACATAGGTTCCATGAGAGAATTAATTTAAATTCATGGCAGAAAAATCTCTCCAAGACTCTGGAGCAGAAAAGTATGTACTCTAGCTCAGGAAGATCCAAAACGGCAGTATCCCAGGAATCTGAGAATATATACAGATGCAAATCTGACTGTTTTTTCCCCTGGTTCTGGGTTCTTTCCCTAAGCATCTTTAACATTTGGCTAGAGGTTTCACCAGAGCAAGTATATTTAGGGTCCTGAACATCTGGGGGGTAGGAAGGAATGTCAGTAACTTTTTCTGTTGGTAATATATAATACCTGCATGCATTTATTTTCTCTTAGGAGCATCTGACTTTTTTTCTCCTGAACAGAATTCTTTTAAATGTGAGTCTCCCATCAACAGTTATAGTCAAATTCAGAAGGATATTAGCACTTAATTTTCTTTTGCTTTTAATTATTTTTGTTAGCCTTTAGATATGCATTCCAGAAAACACACAGCAATAGATATCATAGATGCATACATATTATTCAAGAACAAATAATCTGAATCTAGTTGAGAAAAAATATACACTTCAATGAAATACGATATAGACAACTAATTGATCACTATGAAAACTAAGATAGGGTACAAGCTTTAAATGAATGAACTGATCTCAGAGAATTATAGCTATTGGTTTTATGAAATATAAATCACAATCCTTTATTAGGAGAGGAGAAAAAAAAGGAAGTCTATCTTTGTTTCAACCGCTCTGCACCCCACAGTAAAAATCCAAATTATAATGGTAAGTGATGTCTTCTGCTTCAAATATTATATCGCAACCAAAGAAGTGTTGACAAACAATAAAATATGGTCAAAGCAAATAAAAATTGGAATGAACAATAGGAAAAAAAAAATCTTATGTCTAATGTGATATGATAAACTCTTCCCCTACCATTTAGCAAATAAACAACATGTTCATTAATGTATTTGTAAGGTATTTTTAGACAGCCTTGTTCTTTTGATCTCTCTTCATTTGATTTCATTCTGCTTATCATTTTATCTCCACCAGGACTCCTGCACTGAGATCTCTGAGCTGTCTTTAAAATAACTATTTCTGCCACATGGCATTATGTCCAATACATACCTATGTTTTCTAATATGGCTGTGACCATTATGCAAGAAATCTAATGATCTATTAAAGCTTTAAGCTGTAACAATTTAAAATAAGGTATATTGAAAGAGCTGTATCTATTATAGCCATTTCCAAAATATTTTCATGACTAAAAAGAATTGTACTAATACAGACCAGAGTATTTCAGTCATTCAGAAGCCTTAATCTTACACCCAATTCTGCAGCCTCTTACCTTCAAGTGGTTCATTTGGTCCTGAAGTTTTTGTTTCTTTATATGACAAAGGCAAAATACATGATACAACAAAATGAATCATGAGCATAGCCTGAGTTACATTAATTTAATCACTGCTACCACAAACCTTTCTTTAAATTGTAACTTCTAGCAAATTAAAAAGTATTTGATTTTGAAGCAAATCTTTTATAAACAAAAATCAGCATCTACAATTGTCTGCTGTTGCTAATACCTGCCATTCAACACATGGCTGGAATAAAACTCACAGAACAGGTGTATTCTTTAATCAGAATGTTGTTGATTGGCAGATTTATCCAATCATTTTTTAATGAAAAGTATTTACACCAAAAAGAGCTGAGGTTGGGCAATGATAGGTTCAAAAAGAGACATAGAAGGGAAAAAAAAAATCCTACTGAGGAACTCTTTCTAATTGGCATTCCGCTCATCCTGTGAACAAAGGAGAACGTTTGAAATATTTAACAGAAAAGTAAAGTTCATCACTGTTCCAAGAGTATCTTGGGGAGAATAACCAAAAATATGTAAGATACTTTCAACACTGAAGAACACTTCCTCTTAAAGACAATATATACTACCATAAATGGCAACAATTTCATAATTATTTTATTCATTCACATATACAATGCACTTTTTCATTGAAACATTATTTTCTACTCCTATTTGTGTTTTAAAAGTTTGAAAAAAATGGTCATATCTGGAAATTGATTACTCTTTTCCTTCTTCCTCCTCAATTCCATGATGAAGTGCTGGAGTTAGCTCCCACAAAAACATGAGCAAAAAAATCATTATAAAATTGACTAAGAAATAAGTTTCTTAGACTCCAGTCTCACACACAGTTTGTATAAACCTCTCCCTACTGCTCTATTTACTAGCATCCTTTTGCTTTTTATGTCGGAAATAATTTATTTCAATACGAGCTTATTTGGACTTAATAGCTTTCTCATCTATTCCACAGCAGGCCAGTGACCTAGCCAAACACATGAGGAAAGTGAGTACAAGTGCTTTTAGGTTAGATGGCGGCAGGCTTCCATTGAGAATTCCTTAATAAAGCTAAGGAAGAGGAGGCTGTAATTTATAACATCTCATACACCAGAAAATGCAGTAAAAGCACCTTCTATCTTTATTCAAAAGAAAGACTGTAAGGTCTCAGGCATGGCCTTAGATCTAGTTCAAAAAAGAAAATAAATGACAAGTGTGCTCACAAAGCAGATAGAAATTAAGAAGAAAGGAAAGATGTCATTCATCCTACAATTTACTGTCAAAGTCTTCACCAGATGAAGAAATGAGATCATTTCAAATAAAGTCACATTATCTACATCTTGGTTTCTTTATGGAGAAACAGAGAAGGCTGTTTTATAAGTAAAACGTAAATACCACCTAAGAGCATTTCTTTCTCTTCAAGAGTGTTTTTGATACCATTTAGAAATTCCTCTCTGAACCATTATTTATGATCCTAATTGTATTAAAAATGGTCAAATAAATGTATTATCAAGAAGCCCAAGGATCAACTCCCTCCCTTCTTTTTGTTGAATTAAGATTTGGTTACATTTTTGGGGTTTTTTTTGTTGGAAGATGATCTCTACAAATAAGGCATAAACAAATACAGCCTGCTGAAATATTTAATAATTTTAGTCCACACTTTTTTGCTGTTCCCTGCAACTTGCACTGAGCATACAATAACAATCAATCTAGTACTGGTGGTAACTGATATTAAAACTTCATCTAACTCAGTGTTTTCCTCATATGCTTCAGTTTTAGGCATAACTAATGTAATATTAGCATTGACCTTAATGAATTCTTCATACCACTAACTCTGAAGTTACCTACACTAATTGTTGTCTAAAAATCTCCCCGCTACCACATAAAGTCTATTAAGTTAGATTAGAGCAGAGGCAACTTATTCAAAAACGCTTATATAAATAAAGAGCTAAAATCCATATTACAACAATGGAATATAAAAGATTTAAGAGTTCTAAAGGAAAACTAATTACTAACTTTTTCCATAAACCCTTCAGTCATATGAGTGAGTAAAATTTTTTTAGTCCTCTTTGCTTCATCAGTA
>VYZX01006384.1:0-27366 GCA_013401335.1 Brachypteracias leptosomus
TCAGACAGACCCACTACATGTTTCATAGCGGTTTGGGCATAAAGTACATATTACTTTCACAAATAGGCTTTTTAGGTGAATATTTCTTAATGAGATTTAATGAAGACATTGAATGAGAAGTAGTATTTAAGAGAAGAGGAATGGCAAAAATGAAATAGCAAAAGGAAAAGAAATACTGACCAGCGAGGCACTTGATAAATGAGAGCTTGGGGTCAGCACACCATTTGGCCAGAGAATTGGGAAGGAATCAAAATACAGTTTTACAGAATTCTTGTTTAGTTGCTGAGGTGCAGCATTTTGAATGTACATTTCTGGAGGCATTTTTTTTCCTCTTTATTTCTGCCTGTGTAGGTTTGCCCATTCAATCAGATAAATCGGCTTGTATATAATAAATAGTAGATAATGTCTGTGTGAATTGCTATTAGTGAACTCTGTTAGGTGATAATACTTAATTGTAACAAATGAAATAAGACTGACATAAAAGACAGTGATCGCTTCAGAGTAAATACACTATCCAAAGCAACTTCTTTGGCTTTTAACTGAAGGATCATCTCTACTAGGTGTTGGTTTTAATTGGCTCTTTGGGAGATTACTTTATACATTTATTATGAATCTATTAATATTTAAATCCATCTATTTGCTGCTGAGTTGGCCCCGAACTTGAAGGACAGCAGTATCATATTCTTAGAAGTGTCACTGACTGTGCTAATAATGAGGATCTCATGAGCCATCCTGATCTTTACTGTTTTGTAGAATTTGTAGTCTAAATGGTTAGGTGCCAGTGAGCACCATAATACTGCTGATCAGTATGTGCTTGACTCTACTGTGTGGAAGAAACATTAAGAAAAATATCTCAAGTTCAGGATTTTGTTACAGGGAAGTGTCAAAAGAAGAAAAATATTTACATTACTGAATTTTACTATTCTCACAGATAATGACTATATGTAAAATATAAAAAGAACAAACAGAAGATGTAATTAAACAGTAATAAAATGTATAAATGAATTTCTAGAGAAGCTAGTTTTCACATTATATGTCTAGCACTGATTATAAAAAAATTCTGAAAAAACTAATCTTCTAAACAAATCCAGATGACTATCAATACCTGAGTTGAACAGTGGAGCATCACATCTACCTCCTTTCCTCTCTTTTTAATGTAAAAGATTTGAAAAATCAAAGATCCTTCTCCTTTGTTGCATTATAATTGTGATTTGAACCAGGAAAAAGTATATACTGCTACACACAGACAGCTCCATTCATGCCTTCAGAAGGTGCACTGTTCTCCATAGACTACAAAATAGAAATAAATTTATTTAGCTGAGAGGTTCAAATACAAACACCAGGCAGTATTAGTAAAGTAAATCTAAGCAAAGACGGATTTTGTTCACAAGTAGCTTATGAAAGGAAAACCAAACCACCTACAGCAAGCAATACTGAACAAAAGAAAAATATTGATGCTTCAATGTAAGAGCAAAAAGCCTTAAAAATCAAAGAAAAGACAGCCTAGTGCATTTTTAGGATCTCAGTCTTCTACTCAGGTTGAAGAAGAAGCTCTGTTATAGCAGTCTCTGATAGCTTAGACCTGTGTGCTCTTGTACTAGAACTGGAAAATCCTGCCATGAAGTAACAAACCCAGTATGGAGTGCAATATTTTACAATATTTCATTGTACGAATGAAATATGCCACTCATGAATCATTTGAATACATTGGGTCTCAGGCCCTAATAGTATATCTTTACATTATAAAGCCAAACTGTATGATGGTCATAGTGCTGAACCATGATAAAATATGCTGATATTGCCATACTTGCAACGTCCACTGAATTTGCGCAGCTGACTAGTGTAGGTTAAAACATCAGAATGAAAAAGTATTTGGAAAGAAAGTAATTTTCAGTGGTTTCCCTATATTTATTTTAGAAAATATTACTGTGGTAGAACTGCCCAAATCTGTGTTTATTGAAGCCTCTATTTATTTCTAGATATGGGACCTCATTACGCTAATAGTATACTATTATGTAAATGCATTTTCTATAAATGTCTAGTATCTGTAAGTAGTTTAGTCTCTACATCCCTAATGTAATATATCAAACAATAACTCATTTGTCAAAGAGAGACAGTTCATTAGTATTCAGCAATCATTTGGACAGAATAAAACAGCAACAGTATAAAAATTGATGTTGCGAAACTTAACAAATGAGGGAATAAGGAAAGTGTGATTCAGGAAATTGCAGGCCTGCCCTCAAGGGCCATTTTTAGGTCACTTGTCTGCATTTTAATATTACATTTGTTTTAGAGAGAGTCTCCAAGTTATTAGGTTGGGAGGGAAGCCAATTTGCAACCATGACATCAATATCCAGGGGGTTCAGTAAATGAGAACATAACAACACTTGGGACAGACTCCGGGTGGAAAGGTGTAACACCACCAACTCTGGTATTACAACCTAGTTTTGCAATTAAACCACTGAGTGGCACAAACCTTAACTTTTAACATGTTTAAATACTAGGAAATTGGCTCTTGAAATCTCTTACCTTTTAAGACAAGGAAAGAAGTAGGTACATGTGCATATGACAAATTATTGTGATATCTGCATTCACTTTAAAATTCAGTTATGGCATAGATACATACAGATGTCTTTTGTCTACCTATGGACCAGCTTTGGTAAGATGCCAGCTTCACAATTTTCTGTTTGCCATTCTGCACGGATATTAGACCTGTGCAATCCCGGGTTTCTTGCATGGTGTTTTGTTGCTTCTCAAACTAGCAATTTTTTTTCTAACACAAGTGGGTCTGCCTAACACTCGTGTGCATTATCTGAATTGTAGAGATACAGAATTTTTACTGACTTTGTTAAAAGAGACATTACAATGGAGATTTAAATATATCTGAAAGTGCCTTGTCTCTCATCACTGCTGCAAGGGTCGCTTGAACATGAATCTCTTTCATGTGAAGAGTTTGAAGGATGTTGTGTATGGCCTTTAAATACCTTGCTAGGCGAAGATGCACTTTCTTCTCTGACTCACAGCAAATGTCAGCAGCAGATTTTGTAAATCTGTATGTATTTCTACGTATTATTCATCTCAGGTCAGAGAACAGCACTGGTGGAGTACTCTTGCTGTGGTCGTTCTGGCTGCCATCATTGTATATTGATGAAGTGGGTATATTATAAAACAATCCATTGTTTTTGACATGCAATTTGTGCACATTTTACTTTTAATTGGGTTTTTGACCTAAAAAGAAATGAACCAGACAGATAGGTACCTAGGCACTGAGAAGTACCTTTCCTATATGCTTGATGCAGATGTCTCTCTCGTCAGGCTTATTCATGAGGGTATGCCTGTTCATTTGATTCAATATTCTGTTCTCCTGTTATTTTCCTCCTTAAAGCACTGTAACCTCCATTCATCAAGTCTAAGATTAGCCATCTACAGCTTTTCCAAAAATACCAAGAGCTACACAGTTGCTGTTGAATCAGAATTAGAATAAAACCTTCTTATAATGCCTTCTCTTTTATATTCAGCACCCTCATTTCCATCTTTCACAGCTAAATCGGGTTATTTAGATTACAGCAAGGTCTGAACCAACTCAGATGAATAAAATTATCTACAGAGCCTATTTACATTTCTTTAATGAAACACTACGTTGGCTTTGTAATAAGATTTTAAAAAAAAACCAAACCAAAAAACACAAACCTGAATGTGATGAGCATAAAACTGTTGTTAAGTAAAGACAAGATTAAAATTGAAGCTAGTTTTTGAATAAAAGAAAAAAAAAAAAGGTTATGCTTTCAGAGCATGATGTAGATGACAGTTAATTAAGTGGCATGTTACAGTGGTCACTTTATACAAAATTCAGAAGATAACAGTTCCACAGTAGTATTTGAAATAGTTATTCTGACCACTACAAATTACCTTCACCAATTCAAACTGCAGCTGTGATAAATATTTTTGAACACCAGGCTTGTTTTAAGAAGTAACAAATATTTGACACGTGCTCCCGTAAGGAAGCTGTGGAACCAGCCCTTTCCCATCACCACTGGGGTAGCAGGAGCCATGGGGTGGTGTCAGCTCTGCCGCTTGCACAGCTCAGATTGCCAAGAGGAGGGCATTGGGTAACTGGTGATGGAGCCATCCAGTGAGGATTTATGGTATTTTCGTAGTGTAAAATAAGCCAGGATCTGATTTTTATTTTTAATTTTATACAACTTTGGAAGTGGAGACCAAATCTGAATGAACAATATTTCATTGGCTGGTAGAGAGCTGCCAAACTACGGTCCTTTGCTTTTGTCTTTAGCAGCAATAACTTCCTTTCTATACGTGGAACACCTACAGAATGAATTTAAATGGGGCTGTCATTCTTTTTTTTGTAAGAACTGAATACTATCTGTCTGTGCATGAAGAAGGGAACCCTACAGCTCCAGCTTTAAGTAGGTGTTTTTCCACCTCAGGTCTCATGATGAAAAAGATGTATCTGCCCTGTCAATCTCTAAAACCAGAAAAAAATTTAATTTCGTGTAGCCAATTCTTTTAATTATTCAGTAATTGACAAAGTAGGAGGTTTCTGATATTCTGAAAATGTGACATGACAATATTTGATACATGAAAAATAGCCTGCCATTTACAAGGTAGTTTCAAAACCAGACAGTTCAGAACAGATACTATATAGTGATATTCTTTTCAAAATGTCAGCTCAGTGCTGTCACGCTCACTGTGCTGCTTTGGTGAGCAAACAAGAAATGTTACAAGTGCTGCTGATGAGCAGGCAGAGATCATGCATCGATGGGACTGAAGCAGTATTTATCTTTGGGTTAATACAATACTGAAAAATTAAAATCTAGCCTCATAACTGTTTGAGAGGTAATGAGTCATTCAGCAGCAGTCTGCTAATGACTGACTGTGCAGCTATCAGGTGTGGATTCACAGAAGGCCCTAGGATAGCCATGCTAATAACAAGGTTTTTATTTATTATAACCTGAAATGTCTCTTAAAGGCAACATCTGATTGAGTTGTCTCTTTATTATCCCTTGTTGCTGTCATTTTAGAACCTCTGGTGTTAAAAGATTTTTTTTCTTTTCCTTTCAAAGGACCTCTACGTAAGTGTCTTACCACAATCTCAAAGCTTTTTACAAACACATATTATTAATAAATGATATGTATATCATTTTATAATAACCCTCAGGAGGGAGAATTGTAATCCTCATCTCTAATGTGGGAAAAATGAGGCTTGGAGCTATGATCTGTCTCAAGCTAAGAGGAAAGGATGCAGCTGACAAACCAAGAGAGGCTTGCCACCTACTGCTGGAGAGGTGCTTTGTATCCTAACATGCTCAACCAGTGCTCTTGAATAGCTACTTATTTCTCACTCATATACTAGCTGAAAAAATATAGGGGAAAATCCAAAATCAGTCCATCTATAGTTAGGCAGACAGCTTGCACTTGTTACACTAGGTAGAAATTTAGCCCGAGTTTGTCCATTGATAAAAACAAGATTCAAACTCAGAAATACTTATTGGCCTCCTCTTTAGGGTGATTTTTTTTGCATTCCAGTAAGGGGATTAGTATATATGTCAGATTTTGGGGTTTTTTTTTGCATTGTGTTATTGAAGCTGTTGTAAAAGCCATAGCTGCCTTTAACCCGTGGGATTATTGCTTAATCACACAAAGACTGAGTTTAGTCTGCACAAAAATATGGTCCATGGTTTTGTGTCTGTTGCAAAACAAAGCACCTGTTCACTTAGGACTGAAGTCCACTCAGGTTATGACACAGGGGAGAAATCACTAATTAGAACTAAAACAGCCTGGAAATACCTCTGATAACGTTTTTGACCTTCATCTAATTGGGTCCAAACACTGAAGTCTGAACTGGATTCTTCAGAAGAGAATGTATCAGTCCTTCTCTGAAGCCTTACTAAGCCATGAAAATAGGGAGGTAAGAAGTATCCTCACACCAAAGCTCCAGTTTCTTCACACTTTGGCATCTTCACCTGTCTCTATGATTATCAAATATGTACCTGGTGATTTACAGATATGCAGTGCCATTATGAAGGCAGACTTAACAAACTTTAACTCTTCAGATGTTTCACATGTGAACCCTATCAGCCTACTTCAACCACAAAATAATGGTAGCTAAACTGTCCAGAAACTGGATTAGCAGTCTACAACCTCTAGGGACAATGCCTTTTTGGAGCTACCCAGCTGCCTGGCAGGTGGCTTGCTGCCAGGCAGACACAGAAAATGCTTCTCCATCTTGAATGACAAATGATTCTCTTACAGAGCCAGTGAAGTTCAACTAATTGCTGCTATAGATTAATATAGAGGCCTAGTAAATGGGAGCTGATGGCCATGTAGATGAAGGCAGAAGACTCAAAATGGTGAACTGTACTTCTAACATGGGATAATTCAGTGTCCCTAATCAAGCTTTGTGGAAGAAGAGCTATCCGCGTTCTGCAGCATCTCAGCTGAAGTCCACAGAAAGCTTATGTTTAGTGAATAAGAGTTCTGAGTTGTTCATGTTCATAGACTTTCATCTGATATAGCTTAGTGTATTACCTACCTCCTGCTTGCTAAATCTTGAATTTCCTGGCTGGTGAACTATTAAAATGCAGATTAACTAAACGTCAAACAGATTTATTGCAGATGGCTCCTGCAAAATCCTTTTGGATTACCTGCCTCTGGACATAATTTCCTAGTCTGTAGGGGTTCATTAAGGACAGATTTAAATGTGTTAGCTGGGAAAAGGCCAGCAGGAAGAGTAGGTTGAAAATTATTCATATTATTATGCTTAATCTAGTGATAGAAACTTACCTTTTAGTAACTTCTAAGTTTCTCATTTGCAATAATGAGTAAGACAAGCAAGCATGCCTCATGTATCATGGCTTTGTTTAAGAGTGCATTTCATAACCTTTCAGTTACTTCTGGCAAAGAAAGTAGCCTGTGCTGAGAGTGAAAACAACAGCCACAGTGCATGCCCCTCTTAGTTCCCAGCTGCAGCAACTCTTTTTTCCTCTGAGGAGAGTCTTGAGATTCAAAACACAGCCATGAAACATTTTGCTTTGCTTCTGCCATCTAACCCGTTTCGAAATACAATTAGCCTGGGGTTAGATCTAAGGTTTATTTTATTATGCTTGTAAAAAAAAAAGCAGCAATGTTTAGACTTACATGATTCACTAATTGTACTGCCATTTGTTTTTTCACAACCTGGCTCCAAAGCTTTGGTTTTTTGGGAGTCATCTTTAATCTAAATTTTTGCAAGAGCACTGTAATGTCTTTTTCAGACTACAAGGGCTTTTCAATCACTTTCAACATTTAGCCCCTGATTAGGCACTTTAAGTACGTGGGTGCTCAAATGCCTCCTGGTCTGAGGACTACGTGCTGAATTCTTGGTTGCCCCAGGTTTTTTAACAAAGTGGAAGTGCAGCCCTGTGAACAGGCATCATCTTGAAGCTATTTAGCAAATATGCAGTAAATTGGAGCTCTCGACAGGGCTGGCAGTACCATCTGAGCAGCAGAAGCCAAGGTCTTTCTTGGGCTCTGCTGTTTCTCTGCCCGTGCCACTTAAATGACACACTCGTGCCTCTAGATTTTATTCTGTACTTACATAGACTAAATATAGAAGTCCTTCAAAGTTGTTTGAAAACACTTTCCACTTCAGATCTCTAAATGTCTTATTCATTATTGCAAATGAGAAACTTAAGAGTATTTTGACAGCATCAAGCCTACAGTCCAAATATTCTTCATAGGATCCTGATCCAATTTACTTTGAGTTTGGTGAGTGCTGAAGCCAGCTTTAAAGTGCACCTATTTCCAAGCTGAAGCAGCACATTCCGTTGACAAAGACTTGCCAGAAAAAGCTGCCAGGCACTGAGGAGTGTTCAGCCCTTTGGACTGTAGACTAACTTGTCTATGAGCTGACTATGGTCTTAACAGATACATTTCAAATACTGAACCCTGGTCTTCACTGATCAAAATTTAGGGCCTTAAAGAGTGACACCAATTTGCTCCTCTGACTACTGCTAACCCTCACACCTGCTTCAGCAGTTTGGTATTCAGCCGCTGTGTGTTGGAAACCAAATTTGAAACCATGTTTCCTTCTAAATTGTGCTCCTCCAGCCATGTGAACAGAGGGTTTTGCAGCTACACTTGTGCAGGTCAACAACCACAATAGTAAAGTGTGTGTGGGTTTTAGAGTATATCCCCTTGAGCTTTCACAAATGCTCTTTTCAGGCTCTAATAGCATTGGTGATGTGTGTGTGTGCAGGTGTCAGTTGTGTTGAAGTATGCTTGCAGGCATTCATGGCTGCACAGGATTGCTGCAACTGGGGGTTGAATAGCAGATGCTGAAAAACTAGCTGTTTTTATTTTGGTTTTTAGTTTTCTAGAGCTCTTTGACTGCAAAACTTCAATTCTATTACAAAGACAGCTATTTTTCATAGCATTATAAGCATAACTATCAGGATCGCAGTTTTAATCTGTCATGGGTTTGATCTCATAAAAAATAAAAGTTTTATTAGAGGCATTTTCTAATTATGTATTTTTAATCCTAAATGCCTGAAAACGGGAGTTATTTGCTGAATTCTAAGTGGTAAACAGAAGGAATGCTTCATATACTTCTGTAGCCACTTTCAAAAGATGCTGCCAAGGTACATCATGCATCAGTTTACATTGAGAAAGGAAAGTCAGTTGGTTCAGATACTGTTTTCAGCCTGAAGCTTGTTGTCATGCTTGGATGTTTGCTTGCTTTCTGAAAAGGTTGGGAGCAATCTCTTCTCCTGGTTTGAGAAAACTTGCATGACTGAGCTCTTCTCTAGTGGTTATGTGACCCCTGGAGAGCCCAAGATCCCTGTTATTTTACTCTCAGTGAATGAAATGTCAGTAGGAATGGGCAAGAGCTACTAATCAGAGTAAAATCTGATAACCTGGTCCAATTATATAATGGGTTGAGTTAATTTTGTTGTCTCTGGAATTGGAGGGAGGCATGAAGGGGAGGTTTACTGGATGGCAGTTCATGACAGAAAATGCAGAATTCTTCAGAAAAGCCTGACCCTTGCTTCTAGGGCCTTTTCGAAATCACATCAACATCCTTTATAAAAAATGCCTTCTTCTAGAGAGCTCTACAGAGGATATGAAGCATATTGTGCACTCACATTCCAGGTTCTCTAACCTTCTGCAATAATTGGCAGCTAGTCTGCTTCAAGGATAAAATTCATAAAGCAGAGAAAGCCTCCCATATGCTGCCCTTTTATGGAAAGTCTTCTCATTACTGGAAAGCAGGAGCACAGTGATGGTAAAATACTGTAAGGATCATTTATCAATCATGCTATCAGCAAAGCTGCAGAAACACAGAACTAGGGAAATTAGACAGGGAAAAGCTCTATTTTTCATCTTCCTATTTCCACCAATGCAAAACTTTCTGGTGCTTTATGTTTCTTAGTTTTAAAAGTTCAGATCAATGAGCTATGCCACTATTCCTCTCAGAAAACTTCCCCTCATTTTTAGCAATTCCCATAACCAAGAAGTATAGTTGCTTCATGTTCTTATTCTGGTGCTATCGTTTTCTGGTGATAACCTTATGTGGCAACCTGAATAATTCATACTGTAATGTACCAATCATCCCTAGGGTGTTCTTTGGTCAAACTATATTCATTTTGCCTTGTGTTGTTTACCCACTTTTTAATCTTTTCCAGATGCTTCCCTGTTCAGCACCTTATCATTTTTGTTTCTCTTTTGTGAGCCTACTCCCATTTGTTTTCCCTTTTGTATTCCAGATAAGAAAGACACACTTTGACACCCAGGTTATTTAGTGCCTTTCAGCTGCTAAACAAGTGTGCTGAGCTGCATTTGCAGAAGCATCACTTTTGGCTGCTGTATGACAATGCAAACCTGTGATGGACTTAACTGGGGTAGAAATGGAGAAATCTCTAACGTCATTATCCTGTCTTCTCCCATTTCTCCCTAGGTTTAGCAGTCTGTATTTTTTCTCAAGCTAATCTTTTCTTCACAGTATTTTTATACTATCTGCCTCTATTTTATTTCTGCTGTGTTCACAAGCCCCTTTCCTTTTTAGTGTCATTGGTTAATTTAACTGGTTTTCTTCCTTCTTCCCTATTACTTGTCAGGATTTTAAATGAGATGCTAACCCCATTTTTTGTGATGGTCCCTTCAATATGTTGTACCACCAACATGGTTCCCAAAAACACTAGATATCAAGATCTCAGTCCATGTGAACTTATGAAATCTTCAGGCCATGAAGGAAGCCATAAGCATCTCCATGAAAGAAGCAGACAGTCATGAGCAAGAAACAAGATTTGGTAAAGGGCATCCAACACCCTCAAACAAATACAACTGTCAGCCCCGTGTTGAAGAGTCACAGCTGTACCTCTCTATTCCTAGCTTCTTGATTTCTTCTTCCTGACTCTCAACGCTAATTACTGGGAGAGTGAGAGGTTTGTTAGTTAATTCTTCCAGCTTCTTTCTGTCTCTGACACAAGTATAAATACATTCCCAGCCTCCTAATATTTAATTTGTTTTGGAGTTTTCTTCCCACTAAATAGTTGCAGTATTCTTTCCATTTAATGATACGGTTTCAGCTTTCTCTCCTGTTTAATGGGTTGGAAATCAGCAGTGAACAGGAATAGTCCATTGCTCTGGTCTGTAGTTTACAGAAGAAAAGGAAACACTTGTGAAGGCTGCCTGCAGATTCAGGAATGGTCTTCATTTTGTTTTTGTAATTTTATTTAGAGCACAAGGCTTAGTAAATTAAAACAGATTCAGTTCAGCAGAAGGCAGTGTTGTTCAAATGCTATAAGTCTTTGTTTTCCCAGAGAAATACTAGTTTGCAAAAGTTAGCTTTTAGCATGTGTTTTATGTTTTTTCCTCAAATTTACTTGCTTTAATGGTTTTAAGAGGATTTTATGTAAGTTAGGTAAACACACATAGACTTCTGCATTCTGATTCCATTGTTGTTCTTATTATAGTGCAAAGCAGACACTTTCAGATGGCCATTGGTGTTGTATTGTGTCATACTAATTGATTGGATTGTGGTTTCCTAAGTAATATACAGTGGTCTCTAAAGGGTATTACAACAGCTCCAGAGCATCATAAGAATTTGTATGTTTTACAGATAAGTCCATTATATGGAGTCACACGTGTAGGTTAAACAGGCAGCACAAGGAGGTTTTATCAGCAGAGAGCCCCCCAAGGGTCACACGCAACACAAGGAAATCCAATTAGAGCCACAGGGAGTTTTTTCCATCTCTTAATCGGCATTGCAGCACTGCAGATGGATATTATTGCCCACTACTTAAACTTTATTACTCCATTTTTCTGTCTGTAGCCCTTCGCCTGGCCAACCCACCTTGAAGAGACGGCAGGCAGAACCATATAAAACTTTTTATGACCTTGGCATCTGCACTGTTTTGTCGCATGGAAGATAAGTACAATTGTGACAATGAAGAGGAAGCAGGCAACCCTTTAAGTTGGTTTTACAGGAGAAATTTGCCCTGCATCCCAATCACAAGAGCTGGCTGCTCCCCCTGAACACTTCACCCACCCTTAATGACTGTAAACAGAATTGGCAAGACCAACTGCTTTTTGTAGCTAATGCTTTTGAAAGAGGAGTCAGGATGATGTAGGGCAAAGGAGCAGGTGTTGGCTGCATTCGAGCTCTGGTTTGCACGGAGGTAGAGATTCATTGTGTGACCTTGCATTGAGTCACTTGACTTCCAGTGTTTCAGTCGCGCTATAAAATTGACTAAAAGCAGGACTTAAACCAGACACTGCATCCTGGGTAAATAATACACTCAGAGGAGACATATAGGAGGAGGGGATTATATTTTTGTATCTGAAAATACCTTTCCTGACAGAGAGGGTGGGTCTGCTATGGATGAATAATCTCTTAGCATAAATGACTGTTATTTTCAGTGATGGCTTACCAGGTATATGTATCAAAGAGTGATACAGTCTGCTTGATTTTATGGTACATTAACTTTGCCAGAATGCATTTATTATATTTAAAACCTGCTAGGTACCTGCAGTGGGAACAAAGATTGTATAATTATTTTTTCTTTAGCTTGTGGGAAACCAAATGCTTTGAATATAAAGGATTCTAGGGGTGAAAAGTTCATGCTGTTCACCCCTCCACGGTGAGAGCATAGGCAAAAGGTAATCTGATTACTAATTTGAAAACAGATGAAAGAAACCAATATAGTGATGAAATAACTGCCACTTCCATTTCTGCCCTTTGTATATTGGAAATAGTAAAGAGATGCAATAGGTGAGCTGTGAAGCAAATCTTTCATTATTTTATAATAAACATCTTCTCCAATCAATTAATCACCTTGGAATAAATAGCTTCAGCGTTTTGATTTTAAAACATATATGCAAGTTTTTGCTGCAGCAGCAATAAACAGCAGGAAATGTACCAGTGTTCAATCCCTGTTTTAAATGAGGAATGCAGACTCTATGAAATTAATGGAAATATCTTCATTAAGTTTGCTGGCTTCACTGCCTCAAAAAACAATCATCTGTTCTTGAAAGCATTGCAAAATCCCCATGAGCAAATTCATAGGAAGTGATGGATAAAGGTTTTAATTTTGGATGGTATTCCATACAGGTCTTGAGGAGGTTCATTCTTACATCCTAACTTGGTTACTTTATTACCTGATCTCTTGTCATTTATATGATAATAACTGTGCCTCCTTATTTACTCTGTTTTGTACACTGGTCAATGCCTGCTCTAACTATCTGGGGGAAAAGGTGTCTGTATGGATACTGTGAAATGCAAAAAGCCATCCAATCTTCATTTGTCAACAATGAAACTCACTGATCCTGATATATATACATAAAAGTTAAACTCACCACTGCATTTTGAAAGGAGAAAAAAACTTGCTAGTTCCACAGCTCCTCCTATGCTTGGAATAAGATAAGCGATTAAAATTATGCATATTTAAAATATAAGAAGCCTGAAGTCCCTGAGCAATAGCAAGCCAAAGAAGTACTGTGATCTAGATATGGACATTGTCCTTTGCTCTGTGAAGTGAGGTACAACCCACAAGAACTGTGAACTTGTCAGAAATAGCTTTTAAGCTACCTGCTGTACTTTGATTGCAAAAGTGCCAATGAAAGGAATATAGTCACAAATAGTGATGTGATGTAGTACACAGAGGACCAAACAAATTTGTTTTTCTTATGTCTGAGTTTTGACTGTCCAGCTACAGCATTCTTTTACTTGACATTTCTTTAGTACATAGCACCTTTTCTCCATGCTCTATATCTATTTTGACATAGTTCTTGGAAGGACAAAAGTAGAAGGAAGCATAAACTCTATTACATGGCCAGTTCCCAACAGCTATATGGAAGTGATATACAGTATTAAAGTAAATATGTTTCATACCTTGCACGACATTATTTGTTCTCAGTCTCTTTTAGTGTGAGATACAACATGTTGTTGACTATGACGTACACATACTGTGAGTTGACTAGGATATGTATGTAATGTGAAACAATAGCTGGGGCAGTGCATGACAGTATTTAAATGCTTAATTAATTAAATTAATGGTTTAAAATTAAGTAGACACCAATATATGTGTTTTAGTCTCTAACACATAGAACTAAAATAACTTTTAAAAACACTTAAATAAACTGTATACTTAAAGAATTAAAAAAAGTATTGAAAGTATTGGGGAAATTTGATCAGATCCAGCTCCATGTAGACTGTGATAGCTGGAGATTGACTTATTGACCTCAGAGGGGAGCATAGTATTTCAGCCACGTAGTGCTTCTATAATGCTATTAAATAGTCTTCCAAACTCACAGCAGTGAGTGAATTTGAGGAGAAGGGTGCAGTAGAAGTTCAAGTTTCTATCCTAGAAAAATACATGTATTCTCAGTGAAAAAAGACCTCGGAGTCCTGGTGGACAACAGGATGACCATGAGCCAGAAATGTGCCTTTGTGGCTAAGAAGGTTAATGGGGTGCATCCTGGGGTGCATCCTGGGGTGCATCAAGAGGAGTCTGTGGCATGTAGGTCAAGAGAGGTTCTCCTCCCGCTCTGCTCTGGTGAGGCCTCATCTGGAGTATCGTGTCCAGTTCTGGGCTCCCTGGTGCAGGGAGGATGAGAACTGCTGGAAAGAGTACAGCAAAGGGCTGCAAAGATTATTAGGGGACAAGAGCATCTCTTTTATGAAGAAAGACTGAGGGACTTGGGACATTTTAGCCTAGAGAAGGCTGAGGGGGGGATCTTATCAATGCTTTTAAATACTTAAAGGGTGGGTGTCAGGAGGATGGGGCCAGACTCTTTTCAGTGGTACCCAGTGATAGGACAAGAGGCAACAGGTACAAACTTGATCATAGGAAGTTTCATCTAAACATGAGGAGGAACTTCTTTACTTTTACAATGACAGAGCACTGGAATAGGCTGCCCACAGAGGTGGTGGAGTCTCCATCTCTGGAGACACTCAAAACCCACCTGGACACCGTCCTGTGCAACCTGCTTTTGGGTGAACCTCCTCTGGCAGGGGAGTTGGACTAGATGATCTCCAGAGGTCCTTTCCAACTCCTGTCATACTGTGATTCTGTGATATTGTCTTAAAAATACTGAGACTAGTTCTAAACATTTAGGAACCTATTCTATTTATTTCTTAAGTCATGGGTGATTTTTCCATGAGAATTAGCAAAACATTTTCAAAATTTATATTTTGAAATTATGATTCATCATCATCTTTGAATTTGACTGATGGATCATTGAAAAGCAAGAAGCCAGAAAGCCAACCATAGCCTGGGCTGCATCAGAAGAAGTGTGGCCAGTAGGTCAAGAGAGGTGATTCTCCCCCTATACTCCGCTCTTGTGAGACCCCACCTGGAGCACTGCATCCAACTCTGGAGCCCCCAGCACAAGAACAACATGGACCTGTTGGAGAGGGTCCAAGGGAGGGCTACAAAGATGATTAGAGGGCTGGAACACCTCTCCTATGAAGACAGGCTGAAAGAATTGGGCTTGTTCAGCCTGCAGAAGAAAAGGCTCAGGGGAGACCTTATTGCAGCCTTTAGTATCTGAAGGGGGCCTACAAGAAGGCTGGAGAGGGACTTTTCACAAAGGCCTGCAGTGATAGGACAAGGGGTAATGGGTTCAAACTGGAAGAGAGTAGATTTAGATTGGAAATTAGAAGGAAATTCTCTACCCTCAAGGTGATGAGACACTGGGAAGTTGTGGGTGCTCCATCCCTGGAGGTGTTCAAGGCCAGGTTGGATGAGGTCCTGGGTGGCCTGGTCTAGTGGGAAGTGTCCCTGCTGTGGTGGGGGGACTGAAACTAGATGATCTCAGAAGGTCCCTCCCAACCTAAATCATTCTATGATTCTGTGAAGAACCATGTGGCACCTTTTGTTCTGGTGGAGGAAAACTTCAATGATCTAGAGAATGATACTAAAAGAAACTGCTAGGCATTGATCCACTCGCTTCCTTCCTATAGTCTACAGAGTCAACCCTTCACTGCTGTTTTCAGAAGTTAACAAATTAAAAGAGATGAACTTTCTTTCTTCAGTAACTGTCTCATGAGTAAAGAACAAGAACATAAGTACTTTAACTGTCAAGTGATGTTCTACACCATTGACTACAAATATAAAGTTATGCATGTTATGTTAGAAGCTGAGAAATCATATAAAGATTAATCAAGCCGGCACATCAACTCATTGTATCACTGATCCTCCACTGAAAACAGCTGGTATTTTTCTAGCAGTACATGCCAGAAATGGGACATGATTCTATACTGCAGTGTCAGAGATGCCTTTGTTAACCGAAACAATCCTCCGAGTCAGCAGGATTAATGTTGAGTATAAATACATTTTCTGACAAATCTCAAGCATCCCAAGAATGCAATCCATTGCAATCTAGCAGATGGGCCTCACATTCAGTAACTTCGTCAGGATGTTGCTTGAGATCCGATGGTAATTACTGATGTGTCATCTGGGGTGTGTTGTTGAGCAAAGTCTATTAAAACTCAATTTATTTCATCAGTTAGCACCCAGTTTACATTATACAGTTTGTGAAAAGACCATTCATGACGGAATTTTAAAGGTGGGCACGTGGTTGCAAAATAATCTTCAAAATATAATGGCCCAATAGTTCTCTAGCTATTTCATTGCCTACTTCTCTGGCCTTGTAATTCAGAGGCATGTTCAACTACCTCTTCCGCCACAGGTTTCCTCTGTAGTCTTGGGTGTGTCACTCCCCTCTTTGTGCTATGTCTCCTTCTTCCTATGAACCAAGTATTATTCAGGGGGAGGATGAAACCATAACGTACTGAAACGTATCCTGATTCCAGAGTAATTCAAGGCAACGTATAAATGTCAAGGAAAGGAAGAACAGTAATAGACCATTTGTATTTCGTTCCCTCAAATCGCTTCAGGAGCAGATTATGACTGAAATCAGAGTAGACCTAGGGATTTGGCTTGCTCATGTACCACATGGACATGTCTGACTTAGAGGAGGGAGAGATGGCAGATGTTGTGCAAGGAGGTGCAGTAGCTTCAGTAGAACAGGATATCCTCTAACTGGCTACTTCTGGCTTCGTGAAACTTTTTTTTTTTAAAGACTATGATATTGCAACAGCATGGGCAGAAATCTGCTCCTCTTAGGCTACTGGGAAACTGTGAGTCTTGTTGGTTTAATGAACTCTCTATTAATGTTATTTCACCTTCCCAACTTTTCTTTTCTACATGTTGATTCCTTTCCTTCCCATAAAGCCTAATAAACACATCCTTTGTTGCCTCTCTAACATAGTTAAGCCCAGGACTGTGGTGAGGCTTTAAGCCAATTACAATAATAAACAATAGCTGAAATCACCTGTTAATACCTACTGCTGCGATCCTTATGTTCAGATGAGGTGGTCTTTAGTCCTGTGAGTTCATACCTCCCGCCTCCAAGTGATGTACATGGATGAGCTTTACTGGCATAGTCCTGGCTTTTTTTATTTTCCATAGGTAATGATATTTCCTGGACTGGAATGAAACATTTTCCCATTGTAAATAACACAGGTACCATTGTACCGTCCCTGCAAAAAATACTGGGTTTAGTGACAAGCCATACTTACATAATCTCTTGAAGGCCCAAATTCTGTGACTTTTCTCTGTTTGACTGTATCTTCCTATACAATTAAGGAGGCTGTTTTCAGTTATTTAGGAGAAATAAGCGCAGGAGAACAGAGCCCTAAGAAATGAACATTAGTTATCCCAAAAGGGACCTAGTGAGAATGGAAGCTTAGAAGAGCCTACACCGTTTAATTCATGCACCATCTGTTTTTGGGAAAATTAGCACAGATTAGATTTTCCAACTCATCTGAGGCTAAGAAAGTGCCTTTAGAACCTGTAGTATTTGGTTAAGTGTTAAAAACAAATTAACATCATTTTACTTACTGTGTGAACACTGTGCATACTAGTTCCTTTTGTAGTAGGCTGTAAGAATTGTAAAGAGCGAGCCTCTCTTTGCCAGAATATTTCTTAGCTGCCTTAGAGAAGCCCTTGACATTCTTGTCCTCTTCTGAGCACTGCTTTGTTAGACGTGACCATTTTGTATAAATTCAGTTCTTGCTCAGGACTGAGAAGTTTGTTCCCTGTGACCTCCAACTTGTGTTGCTTCTCTTGGTTTGGTTGTAAGCTTGGGTTTTATAAGCTTCAGGGCACCTAATTTCGTCCAAATGTAACTGAAGAATATTACCCTCCCCATAAAATAACCCTCCTACTCAAGGACTGTGTAATTGTACTGTATCAAAGCGTTAATTCGTAATTGTAGAGTAGGTTTAAAAACAGTGTTAAATCTTAAAATATGTGACAGAAAGATGAAATAATTTAGATTTTGTTGTTGGTTTTGTTTTCCTCATTTTGCTACTTACCAAGTTTCCATATTCTTCTGGCAAAAAGGTGAAAATAGCTATCCTGGATGAGACTGTTATGTGATGCTCTCTAACTGGGCAATAATATCTGGCTTCCTGCTGTGGACCGAATATAGGGGCAGTAAATGCAAAGTTAGCATCTTTAACAGTATATTTACCTCAGCTGGACTCTGGGTTTCTTTCACTGTATTTGTTGCAGAAATCTTTAAATGTAGAGCAATCTCAGTTATTGGGAGCTGGATGGCATATGTGCACACATTTTTCTTTCCAAAGATTTCCGGAATCTTACTTCAACTTCCAGTCATCTCACATACTTAATTATCTGAAACATCAATTATTTTCTGCTACCAGTTAAATATTACTCAGTTTAGCCACTTTGTTGACGCTGTATATTTGATTCAGTATCTATGAATGCACTTATTAACGTCATGTTTTTACATAGATCAAAAGATTAAGGGCCTGGAATCACATCCTTGCTTTGTTTAAACTGGCAAATTTTCTTGACTTCACTAGAATTAGTTAGATTTAGAATAGCAATGAGCCTGGTCCATCTGTAGATGGGTATATGATGTAGTGGTCATGCATATTATACTCATTGCAGAGTAGAATTAAAAGATGCAACATCTTACAGAAAACTAGAGCTCTGCATTTGGTTGAGGCTGCAGTAGGCAATCTTTCAAATAATTCTCTAAGTGTAACAAAGCAGAGTAAAAAACTTGCTTTCAGCAACTGAATAAACATTTAAGATCATTATTGGAAACAGTGCAGGTGGTTTTGTGTTGGTACTTTATTGGTGACTGAAACTTTTGGTGAAGCTTGAAGATCAACATGCTGATAGCATGTGTCTGTGTGTGCCCATACATACCAAGTATTTCTAACTAATACCTTTAAATATAGGTGTTGGAGCTTTGCTTTTGGGGTATCAAGGTGCTAACTGAAAAGCGAAACTCAGAGTACTACATTTGTTCTTCTGATACTCCAGAAGCCTACTTTGAGTTAATTGGTGATTTTTCACAGATGACATCTAATCTATAAGTATAAATTACTTTGCACTCTTGTTATGCCTTAATTGAAGTGCACCAATGTGAAATTGCAGTGGATGGAGCTGCGATGATTCTAGCCTCAATTAACTTTGGGTGGATTTGAGTTTTTTCCTTCCTTCTCCTTGGACTAGGGATGATTCTTTGACATTTTGTATTTATTTAAAATGTTGTTAGAAAAGGGATATACATATGACCAGATACTGTGTAAGACTGCTCTGAAGAGATACACAGGAGTTGTGTGTATGATTCGTATATTAATACATATCTTTTATGTCCTACTGTTTTAGCAGCTGTACCGTCAGCAGTGGCCAAATCCCTCAGGATTCTGCTGGGGAGGAATAGTTTAATAGCAATCATTTTTCTTGGTAAATGGCAGTTACCATCTCTGTAACAGCTACCCTCATCCCATTCGTGGCTTTTCTTCAGCTCCCTGCCTTTAAGACACAAAATGTGTGTTGCAGCACAGTAAAATCATTGTGAAGAGATAAAGCATCTTGCCCTATGGAACAGGAAATTCAGACACAGCAGAGAGCAAAAAATGGACTAGGAGAGGCAGAATGCCATGTAAGAAAGGAACAGGCATATGGTGATCCAGTTAATTCTTAGTTACTTCACGTTTTACCAGAACTGATAGATATTTACCAGAAAATTAGATTTGATGCCTCTGTCTAGGGATATATGCTCCTACAAATGTTTCTGGTGTTCAGTTAATAGCAATGAAAACAGTGTAAGGATCTTTCTAGCAGAAGTCCATGTATGAAGATTGGTTTTTGCAACATATTTTTGTTACAGGCCTCTCAAAGTTCTCAGATGGTCATAAAGTATGTCTATGTTTGCTCTTAATTGTCTTGCTTGTCTTGGTGGTCTTTGGCCATGGAGAAGTAGTCCACAGACTTTTAGAGGTCTACATGTACAAGTCAAAAACCTGCGCTATTTCTTAGCTTTCCAAATGTGGACAAGTCCTTTTCTCTGGGTTAGAAGAGATTCGGCATCACTGTCACCGTAAACACAAATGGCTGCTGCAGTAACGAGCCCTGATGCAATATAATGTGATATAGTTGCGGTGGTGTTGCAGTGTGCTCCAACATGCCTCACTTTACATAGAATCATTTAGGTTGGAAAAGACCTCTAGGATCATCAATTTAAACTGAAACTGGGCTGCTGCTTTTTCTGCTTAATTTTTTTTATCCAAAGTTATTTTTACATTCAGGCTGAGATAGCCACAAATGCAGTGTCTCCAGTAAGACTAACGTGCTTCTAGGTGTTTAAAGGGACAGAGCAGGATTTCATCTTTCTGATCACGGTGCTACCACTGCATATTGTATTGCAGAAAGGAAACAGATGTGGATGTGATGCCACAGATAGGTCAAGGAGTTGGTCAACCACATAGCATCTGTAGAGAGCATGGCAGACTGTTATCACAGGGGTGAAAATATTGCCAGGTACTCCTGAGGACTTGCCAAGCGATAAATTGATTGTGTGCCTCCAACTATGTTTCAAAGAGCACAGCAGGCACAACTGTAAATTCACATGAGTAGCAGAACACCAAGGATAGTGTGGATACTGATTAAATAAGATTAGGTTTTGCTGAAAGAGGGGGAAGGGAGGAGGAAAGGGAAAGGAAGTGAGAAAGGAGGAAGTTAGAAGAGCTTTATTTCTCAGGTGTCCTCAAAACTTACTTAAATTCCCAGTACATTTAAAGGGTCTATCAGCACTGATCAGGCTACAGAAATCAGATCTTGATTATTTAAGTCTCACATGTTAACTCATACAGTCAAAAATGAGAAGGCATTTCTGTGATGATCTGGTATGGCCTTTACCTGTATTACACTGTTCATAAAACTTTCCTGAATTAAATGATATCTGAACAATGACATATATTTAGAAAGCCTCCAGTTCTGATTTAGAAATGCAAGTGATGACATCAAGAATGCAGTTCTTGGTATATTGGTCCAGTGGTTAATCTTTTCTATTTGTTTTCAGATAAGGAGATTTGAGTTCACAGTAAATTAGCACCATAATTTCTATGTTCTGATTGAAAGATTGCACTTTCAAATAGCTGCTAGGCTTCTAACTAGTGATTTGCATACACAGTTTTACATGAAGATTTCTGACTTCACTTTCATCAGCTCATAGAATATATATTAGCATTGATTGGACCCTCATTGCAAATCTCAATACTGTGAAGAAGTATCAAAAATTACGGTGCTGTCCCTCTCAATGGAACTCGTAATTATGATTTTTTTTTAATTTCTAAAATATTAATTTTCCCCTCTAGTGAAATTAAACCCATCCTTTCTCTCATACACATACATATTGAAAATTCTGAAAAACTGTATGGTATTACTGAAGACATACATTAATATGTAATCAGAGTGACCATTATAAAACAAAGACAATTTCCAGGCCTAAGTTAGAGAAAGTTTTTTCTGGCATGTAAAGATCAATTACGTACTGCCTAAAAGATGCTTTTGGAAGCTGAATCAGAACAACATATAGTTTTAAGTAGTCGCACATATTACACAGCTCATTATATAGGAAAAATTTCTCAAATATATTGAGTAAAAGATTTTCAAGTACCATCTGGGCTATCTTGAGATAATGAACTCATTTTGGCTAAATCCTGAAGGAAAGTGGAAGCAGTCAATTTTGATTTTTTGAGCCTTGCACTTAAGAACATTGATACTTGTTAACTCTCCACTATAACATGTTTTCCAGGTTTGTAGCTGCTGCCTGTAGTTGTATCATCTAGAGTTAAATATTACAGAATATTGCCTGAAAGACTAGCATATCTTAATGTCTTGTTTCTGATCTTGCTGCTGAAAATGAGGATGCTGAAAGACCGTAGGAAAGGACAGATACTTGATGCAATGTGCTGTGGGTTACTTAATTTTGCACATTGCACTACTTGAAGTAAGTAGGACTGGAACAGCTGTGCTCTCAATCCTGGGGAAGTCAAGAATCTCTCCCTTGGGGCACCACTTTCCTCTGCCAAGTAGGAAAGTCAAGTGATAGCTTTGACTATGGACTTGTGTTCTCTCCTGTAGTCTTTCCTTATCATTTGGGCTTTGGCTGAGTATATTTGAAAGGATCAGTATGTGTTTGATTTTTATTATCCTACACTTTATCCTGTAATAAGATTTGGTTTTGCCCATGGTGTCTTTTAGAGACTATTGATTTTATTTACATTTTTTGTTAAAGTTCTTTAAGACAGTGGCTCATAAAAGCATTACTATTGTATTACTTTGTAATACAGCATTTTTCATTTCCTGTGAAAAGTTTGTATGCAGCTTAAAAATACTTTAAACTGAAAGTTGTGTCACCCTAGAGCATGATTCTAGCATGTACTAACAACCATGATTTTTACCTTGTGGAAGGCATTTAAGCAGATATTCTCTGCTGGCAGCAGAGTTGCTTATTTTTTCAAATATGAAAATATTCGTAGATATCTGTTCTTTTTCTATAGCAAACCCCATCCTTTTTTTTTCTTTCCCCCTGTATTTTTAAAGAAAAAGAGGAGACAATAAAACCAAGCATATTCCACATATACCTAATAGTTCATAAGTTCATAATATGTGTCAGCATGTATCCCTTAAAATCCTATAAAATTAGTTTCTGCAGCTGTATTTCTGGGACTAGACTTGCCCCCTCCTTTTCTTTTTTCCTTTTACAGCATATCCAGAAATCAGTATTAAAGATCATTTCTAGTGGACTAGCCCTATTGCTTATATAACTCTTTCAAACTATCTCTGAGATCGCTGTCAGACTTTCATTTGACTCTTCTGTAAAGATCATCTATAATCTATAATAAGCTGCTAGAGAGTTGATTTCTCAGGTAATCATTTGTGACTAGCTATGTTGTACTTGAGTAGAGGTCTGACAAGCAGAGGGCAGCTGAAGCCCCTTGGTCCACACTCCCTGTGCTGAAGCCAAAACGGTGGCTGCAAGAGCTACTTGCAGAGCACAGGATCAGTTCATGCTTTCCACCCTGATACCAACTCTACTATGTGGGCTTAGAAAATTGCTTCTGTGAAACTTGTCTCTGCAGCTGACAGTTCTGTAACAAACACCTGACTTTTTGTATTCTCACCATTGCCCCGCATCTGACAAGCTTGCCACTCACTGTGGGAGCTGTGACCCACTAGCTAGTCACGCTTAACATGTGGGCTGGGAGAGCTGGAGAGAAACAGCACTGTGCCATGCTGCAGGCAGAGAAACTGGCCAGCTCTGTGCTTGACAAACATGCACCTGCCCCACACTGTGACCCCGCGTGCAAGTGTGGGATTGTCACAGGGACTCATACACAAATGTCTCATGCATTGAGAATACCCAGAATTTGAGAGACTGCCCACAACTGTCCTGACATGATAGACAAGGCAGAATGCAGAATAACTATTGACCACATGACAAAGAGGCAGCTAAAGCTTTGAAAGCACTCTCTGGCTTTTATCATCTCTGTACTGAAACTTTAAAGGTAAAGAGAGCTACCCTCTTCTCAGCCTTCGGAGAATGCTAGAGATTATAATCTCGGACTGTTTCAACATCTACTTGCCAAGAATATCACAGTAAATCCAATCCTTCTGTAATGGTTGAAGATAATTTTTCAGGAGAGGAAAAAAATCTGGCTTCATCCAGACTTTCCTTGACATGTGAAAGACTTTGATATAGCCTGTGAAAGAGAACTTGTGTTTTGGAAAAAGAGTTAGCCTGCTCTGGGGCTGCACTGCACCCAGTGAAGTCCTGCCAATGCCTCTCTGACAACGGAGTAAAGTGCTCTGCTGTGAGACACTTCACTCGTTCGCAGTCTGCCTCTATCCTAGCGGTTTGCTGTAATGCATCAGTGCTGGCAGGTGACAGATGCCAGACTGAAACAGTTGTAAGGGACTTCTGCAACTTGCAGCGTTGAGTTCGTTTAGCCTCTCAGGGGAAAAGAAATTAAGTAAAATACAAGGAAGTGAAGACTTGCGTTGTTCCAAAGAGCCTCAAGGAAAGACCATCCTTTTTGTAGGCTCTGGCCACTTCGCTAATATTAATTTGAAGGATTTGGAACTCTGGGAGGAGTGTTAAAAATTCCAACAATAAAACAGCAACGCTAAGGAAGCACATCAGAGTTTGTACATCATCACACACTTTTCTCCGCGTATATTTTCAGTATGCCAAAGGATATAGTTACAAGTTCTTGTATTTGCAGATGTAATTCTGCAAATTGTTTACTTTGGTGAAATGAATGGGGGCAGTAGCACTGGCCAGTGAAGTTGGTGCTGTTGGTATTTTTAAGCTATTGGTAAGTTAATGAATTACTGCAGCTGTTTTGCATTACTCGTAATACAGTTTATTGTTCACACACTCGACCTTGAGGTAGGGTTCTTACAGTAACACAGTTTAAGACAGTTAAAATAATTGAGCTGTTTTCTAGTTTTCTACCAGGTGACCGAGGTTATGTGAATAGTGGGAACAACTACACGCAAAAAACTTTTCCATTTCTGATGTGTTCTATTTAAGTCAGCCATATAGTCCAGCCATACTGAATGGATGGATTTTCATTCTGTAAGTCTTTTTCTAAAAAAACCCCCACAAGTTCCATAGCTCTAAAGCATTTGTAATTAAACTGGCCTCATATCAGAACCCTTTCTGGTCCCCCCGTCGCTTCAGCCAGTGTTACATGGCACACTCAGCTCTTTTGGTAGTCACAACTTAATCTCTGCGGAAACATAACCTAACACATCCTGAAACAGAGTTGTGGACTTAAAAGATTGGCGCAGGCTACTTGTATGAAAGATGCTTGTCCAAAATTTATTATGCTTATGGTATGACATCAGAAATTATATGTAAGTTTTTAAATAATTTATGTGACCAGTCACGTAACCTTACTACATGACAAATCAGTAGTTTCTAAATATATGCATATAATGTGTAGAATTGTAGATCATAGAATAGTTTGGGTTGGAAGGAACCTTTAAAGGTCCTCCAGTCCAACCCCCCCTGCAATGAGCAGAGACATCTTCAAGTAGAGCAGGTTGCTCAGAGCCCCGTCCAACCTGACTATGTACATCTCTTAGCAAATACTTTGCAACACAAAATTTGTCTTCTGATTATTTAAAAGTACAGTGTGTCCACCTGCAAAGATTCTGACATACTAATTTATCTTCTATACATAATATTAAAATCAAATCTGATTCTTGAGAAGACGTATATTGCAGATGTCTCCAAAGTAATATTTTTCTTGCCCTGAATAGTTTATATTCTACTACATCTTCCTTATGTGAGTTCCTAGTCACCTTACTCCTTATCCATTGCTAAAACATGCTATTAATATTAGGATCTGCTGGTCAGCAAAGCAAGGAGCAGTATCCTCTGCTTCATGAATATCACATATACATTAATGTTCACAGCACTGCTGCCCACGTAATTCATTCAGATTAGTTAACTGATGTGAATTCAAGAGAGATGTCTAAGACTAAAACAAATGTGGTCTTTAAGTTTAACCAAGCTGCTTAAAAATTTGCTGATCTTTCTCCCATTTCTAAGTGAGTGTGTATAGTTTAAAGGGCAACTGAAATTTTCTGTACGTAGCAATTACCATTCAATATTAGCAGAGAGTGTCAAACTAAAGTCCTAACCAAGGAACTTACAATCCAGAGGGAATATAAATTCTTCCCTCAAAATATGTCCTGTATTTTTCCACTATACATTGATGCATTTATACTTGTACAATTTAACAGTTGCGTTTAACAAAATAAAAGATGACATTTGACTGCATAGGGAATTGCAACTGGAAACATAGCTAAATTAGTGTCACACATGTCTAAACAGGTGGGTGATATTAAAGTCTTAAGTGTTACTGCTGTCAGTAACACAGCTCTTTGAAATAGCCCTTTAAGCATGTCAGACCAGTTCTTATAAGCTCTTGTGTTTTATTTTTAGAGTAGCATTTGTGGCTGTGTATTTTCTCACAGGCAGATACACTTTTTTTTTGTCCAACAAGACATTCTGTCCCTTGCTTTCCTCCAGCCACAAAGGTTGTTGGGTTATGAAACATTTGCATGGACAGAACTCATGAGAGGGAAGGTTTCGTTCTCTATAATGTGAAATGGCACTTTTGAAGCCACCAAAAGTTCTGTAGTCTTTTACTGCATCTTCGGGGTGTAGCAGTCCCTTACATTAGGAAAAATTCTGGCTTTGCCTTCCCCTCTGCATTAATTTGAATGTTCAAATTAGGCCAGAGCTTAAGGTAATTCAATCTGTTAAGGTTTTCAACAAAATATTTTTAAGTTTTCCAACTCTCTTGTTTTATTTACTCTTCAAAAATGCTGGAATCATATTAGAAAAAAAGATTTATCTGAATGGCAAGCAGCAATCATTACCCAGACAGGTAAGCCTATAAAGCACTAAAATTTATCTTAACATAAAATACAGGGCCTGGTTGTGGCATATTCTGCCTATTTGTCTAATGGACATGTAACAGAGAAATGGTCCAAATGAGCTTAATAAATCTCTTTCTTAAACTCACAAAAGACCACATCCTCACTTCCATAATTCTATTAGAGTCTGTTCCTTTGGAGGAGATAAAAGAAGAGATAACCTCTCAATTCAGAATATGAAATAGCAATTGTTCAGCTGATGATTGGAATATTTCCAATAGAAGGACTTAATTATGGAACTAAATTAGCTCAATCTGACCTTTTTAGAGAATAATGCAAAAATAAGGGTTTGGCTTTTTTTTTGCAAATGTCTTCCCAGAATAACTAAAATAAGGAATAATTTACTTCACCTTTTTTACAGAAGAAAAAGGTGGTAGCATATGATAGCAGCGTTCTTGGTGAGATGACAATCCAAGGATAATAATAAGGCAGCATTTGCAGAAAGGGATAATATATTTTAATAGACTGGCTGATATGGTTTTAAAACAAACAAGCTTTTAGGCACACAAGCCCTTTTCAGCAAGAGCAGGTTTTCCTCTGTGACTCAAACTTGCTAGATAATACCTAGATAGTGAAATGGTCGTGTCATAGCAGTGCATAGAAATGTATGGTATCTTATTAATTACATACTGACAGCTCCTCTTGGGATAAAGACAAAATATATTGTTGCAATCTCTTTTTTATTGAAGTGATAAGTAGGAATGCCTACGTGCACCCACAGGCTGGGTGAGGTGCTGTGTGTTAAAGCATTTCTCTGCAGGTGTGTAGTTAGGTGAGTTTAACTGTCTTGAGACACTCTCCGCTAGAAAAGATACAAACCACAAACTGGAAAGAAAAACCTCATCTGTTTTATCAGTCCTATCTCTGATTTCCTGACATCCTGAATGCTTCTAAACCCTGCTGATACTACCGCATACAAGGAAAAAGGCATGAGCAGGTGGTGATATTAACAGGCGTCTTATGGTTCTGAAAAATGAGATAGAAATGTTTCATGTCATGAAAGTCAACATCAATAGTCATCCAT
>VYZX01006385.1:2805-5305 GCA_013401335.1 Brachypteracias leptosomus
TTTTTATGTACTCAACCAGCAAGTGACTGACCTCTAAAAGTCACTAGTTGGTTAATAAATTTTATAAATCAGACCTATTATAGTGAAGTATTTTTAAAGCTATTTAATCTTTGCCTGACTAGCTTGAAATTTGACTTACTTTGATCAACAAACATTAATTGTGCTCAATTAGAAGGGATGCTCAATCACCACAATGTTAGTTTCTTATTTATACAGAATACCTATTAAAATTGAAGGGTAGTTTTGCCTGCAAATATTTTTTATTAAAATATGATCACCAGTTAGAAAGTATTCTGATACCCCTGTCCATGCTGCAGAAGGTCAGATGTGTTGGTGATCTGACAATTTCTATTTCCTTCAAATATCTCTTCAAGGCCTCCTTTGACCTCTTAAAGAAGCAGGGCAATTAACACTGGTTACATTGAAGACAGATACAGCTCATATCAGCTTACTTAAATAATAATCATGTAATATAAAGGTAAAAAGACAAGACCTGTAAAAATATATTTCTATTGTTAGAATAGCAAAAGTTTTGGCCCTATCCTGCGTGACTCATTTGAGCCATCTTGTCAAAAGGAATATTTCATGTGAATGCCAGTGGAACTTTGAATATTTTTTGAGGACTGAAAATATGTCAAGTCAGGGACAACACTTTACACATTTATGTGATCTTATAAATCTCCTTTTAGGAGCAGCTCTCAGAACAATAATGATAATGATAATAAGAGGGGAAAAAAGTGTAAGACTAGGGTAAAAGTTTCCATAGCATGCGAGGCTGTGTCACAGCTGTCTCATGTCTGGGATGGCCTGAGAGCAGTCAGGCAAGTTCTCCAGGCCACCTCTGAGGAAGCAATCAGGAGTGAGGACACTAAACCAGAATACAGGCCAGGCTGAAGAGGATTAGCGAGCAGTAATGGGGACAAGCCAGTGGGGAGAGCCTACACTGGTGTGCATTTAATGGCTGTGACCCATCAGAAGGAGACACAACCACCATACTGGGAAGGTGAGTGAGCAGCAGCTCTCTAATTTGGCCAGACATGGCCATCTTCCCTCTATATATTCCCTCTGTGTTTCATCTATATAAAGTCTGTTTAATCTGCTTTTATACACCTGAAGTGGCTTCCACTTCAGAAGAATTGCCCCAGTAACCAGCAAACTCCGCAAGACTGCCACAGCCAAGGCTGATTTGCCAAAGTAGAAGAGGGAAGTTCGGATTTCTTCATGATATCACAGTGGAAGGGATTATATATGTCTTGGTTGATGGGAAGTGTTTTGGAGCTGTCAGCTGTAACTTTAATATTTTATTATTTTATTTTGTTGTTGTTCTTTGTCACCCAGTCAGCTGAACCTTAAAAAGCAGAAAATTTGTGGGTGTGCACATCTCCATGAGCATGAAGTTGTTTGATATATAAAATCAAATGTTGTATTCCAGTTGGAACATCAGTTAAATTGAAAAAAAATGTAGCACAAAAGTAATTTCTACTCCTTGGATCTTATGGTAGGCAAAGTAGCAAAATTAAAGCACTAGAGCCACCTTCTGACTGCACTGAAATTGCTGCATCCAGATAATGGTGACAGCAATAATACGTTAAATAGAAGGGAGCATGGTACATATATTGCAGTTCTTTGTATCATTACCCTAATGGCCTGGCTCAATAAATACTACATTTTGATGTAAATAGTGGTGGGGTTTTTTATTTATATGTGTGGACTATTATCACATATGTAAATATATCACATCTACGTTTGTGGTTAGTTCTCTTCATCAAGTTATAATAGGAAATACAATGGTGCTCATTTCTACAGGAAAAGCCCTATATACTACTTATTCCATTAGGGAAGAAGTCCCAAGTTCTCAAACCATAAACAACATAACATCCAAAACAAAATTAATTTCAAGTCTCTGAAAAGGGAGAGAAAAGAAAGAAAGAAAAAAACGGGAACATTTTGACTAACATTTTACCCTCTGAACCCTCTATGCATGCAGTGGCAATAAACTCTAACTGAAATAAACAAAGAAATTTTATATAATTAATTTCAACTATATATTATACAGGATTATAGACATTACCTTATGGCAACTGAAATCCTGCTCTCTTATATCCCCATGAAACTCCTCAGAAGTCAATTAAGTTGGATGGGTGCAAAGCAGAATTCAGTCCTTATACTTACTCAAATCTTAACCATTGCTGCTTACATTAAAGTCCTAGGCAGGAAAATATAGACAGACAGACTCCTAAAGATCTTTTTTTTGCTAATGTTTTGTATATGTAAATATTTGAACTGCTATTCTATATACATTATCTGCATAAAATACATAACTCAGCATAGGTACTCAACCAAAATATTGTGAAGCACATTAGCCTCAATGTTACAGAGTGTTTATTTGAATTAACTATGTTTAAAATTTGTTACTTGTTAAATTGATCTGTTTAAAATACATCAAGCTTCATAGCATATTGTTGTGAGTGGATTTGGTATTATTACAAATGCTTAACAA
>VYZX01006385.1:10305-26764 GCA_013401335.1 Brachypteracias leptosomus
CCCATTACTAAATACAACTTTGTTGCATGCTTACCTGCCCGGCAGCTGTGGAGCACATCCTGCTGCTAGCAGGCGTCTTTGAGCTCCAAAGAGCCCTTTGATAACTATGCCAACAAAAAGCCACTACTGCTTCATTCTTACTTAGCTATTCTAATCACCAAATATGTGGATGTAGGCAGGCAGCCCAGGATCTAGCCATTTCCTGTCCACTTGGGAGAAAACAGTCAGAGCTTCATTTACTCCTCTACACCTGAGCCTCAGGTTCAAAGAGTCTATTCAGTTCAAGATAAAAGCTATTCCAAGCTGTAGCAAGCATCGTTCTTTTAATAAGTGTATAAGACGGTCACCAGTAACAGTGTTTGGTGAAATTTGTGTGGATAGACTGGTTGATTAAGCATTTTAAAACCTGTCTGTTCCTATACAGCTCTCTACAATGCTATACTTCACAGTATTTGTTTTCATAAGTCTGCACAGAGGCCAAAGCTACAATATACTTAAGAAGAATATTCAATAAAAGAGAACTTGAGTATCCTTGAGAGCTAGGTTCTGCCTCACAGGTGTGACCTGCATTGTGGGACTGTGTTGCATCACACCCCAAGGTTAAATTAAAGTTGGCCTTCCACCTCACTATTGCCAGTTAAGGTGATTCTATCATAGGGATTTTATTGTACGTCTCATGATATTTCATATTTTTCTTAATCCCTGGTTCCTGAAGTCATACAATTCACTGGGGTTTAGTGTTTTCATTAAAAAGAAAAAAGTTTCTAGTCCTTACAGGGTAGGAGGCAGCATGAAGACTGGAAGCCTGAGAATATTCTCACAGTTGGATGAATGAAAAGTAGCCTCATTTTGCATTTATTTGCTATTTACATCCAACACATTTTAAGCCTACCTCATGAGTTTAGATTCCTGATTGATGATTTTTTAACTTCTATCATTTTTCGTTGATTGCGATAATTTGTCATAATTCACAGTATGGCAAATTTTCCTATAGTTTATCATGACTGTTGCAGTAAAGATGCACAAAACCCTGTATATATGTATGCAATTTTGGATAAACTGTAAGACCAGGGAATATAAGTATCTGTAGGCTTACACAGACTGGACATACTCACAAAGAGAGAGAGAAAGAGAGAGTCTCAGAAAAATAAGGACTGTTTTCCAACAACACTGATTATGATCAAAGCTTCCTGCATCACAATCACTGAACAGCTACAGACTATGTAAGAGTCTTCAGAAGTCTGCTCTTGGGTGAGGGAATTCATATAAAAAATCCCCAAAGACTGAAAACTAGTGTCTTCACTGATCTACCTTTGTAGTAAAATATCACCTGGGGGAAAAAAAAAGAAAAAAAATCAGTAGAGATATGACTTCTAAAATGTGCAGAATGGACCACTTTAGCATGTGTCAGTGACATCTATACTTTTATTGTCCAAATAAGGGCAAATTACAACACCACCATTAGAAATCCTCTGCTTACAATGCCAGCAGGAAGCCTCCTAATGTGTTTATTATAGAAAATCCCATAATGGTCCTCACAGAAAACTTGATTCACTTCAGAGAAATGCCAGAAAGATCAAGTACTATGGCTACATCATGCTGGTCACAGCCAGCTGCCAACACTATCAGCTTTGACCGCTGACAGTACTTTTGGACAGTGGTGTATCAATTGTACACTTCAGTCATACATTACACTTATGACATCTCCTTCCCACCAGGGTTATTTAATCCAATATGGTCCTATTGCTCTTGTCCACCTACTGCTCTCTTCCCCTTCTAGGTCACGTTACTGATGCATTACAGCTTTGTGTTGCATCTAGCTCGTCCTTCTTTGGTCAGGAACATGTTGCTCAGGCACTCTAGCTAATTTTTCCTCATATTTGCCTGCTGTAACAAAGATATTTCACTCATAAAATACACACTAGCTGTCACTTGTATCCAGCACTCTATTTCTCTGTGGAGGACATGTCACCCATGATAGCTAAGCCAGCTGTCATTCATGCACAGCACTTCCAACCTTCTATCTAGGGCATGTCACTCATACACTTCAGCTGTCCCTTACACCAGATGTCCTTTAAATCTAGCACACCATTCCTCTATCTACTACATGTTTGTGTTCATTACAGCTGTCCCTTTTCCCTATCACTTTCCTCTCCTGTTTAGTAAATGTCATTCAATCGTTCACTCCATCTGCCTTCTTCTCTAAGTAATCCCTTTTCTGTCTATATACTGTCTCTCTTAAAAACTATTTTACTTGTACGTTATGGTTGCCAGTTGTACCTAACACTTTGGGGTAGACTTGCAAGAGTGATTTAGAGGCCTTAATGAGTCTCTAAGCATGTAGTTTAATACTTAGTCATCTTCAGCACTTAAATTTCCCTCAGTTCAGCAGGTGTCTTTGACAGACTAAGTTTTCTCCAGTGAAGCCCTTTAGGTATCCAAGTTTTGATAGGAGTGTATGAGCAAAATGTCTCTTTCCTAGGCAGTGCTGAATTTCTTGAAGCTTCAATTCATGATTAGGTTCACAAAAGACTCACAAATCATGTTCTCCTCCACCTTTCTTACTTGACCGATCCATCACAATAACCATTTTCAGAGCATGCCTACCTGACAAAAGGCAGGGAGATTCTCCTTTTTCAATGAGACATTGGAAAGTATAGATTTAAATCAGGCATATATTTAAATTCTTCTTCCCCCTTTGACTTCTTCATGCTATGATTTAGCATGAGATCTTTCTTGCAGTGGAAGAGTAGCCTAAACCAAGGGATGATACTGATTTTTAAAATATTCTCTCTTATTTGGTATTTTTAATAGAACAGTAACTGCTAGTGATAGGGTGAGATGTGAACTTCTGACTTGTAGATAGCCTTATGGTTATATCTTTCATGAAGAATGTAAGCTCAGATGAAATAAGATTTTGAGAAAAGGTCTCTTGGCTGCACGTCCTCATAATCAAGTGGTACTAGACTGGGTCCTTGTGTTTTGTTTGTGTTCTTTTCTCCATGCGAAAAAGAAATTACATTATTTAAGTACTTCAATGCAGGAGACAGTTCACAGCTAAAAAGTTGTGAGTATACAGACCTTATAAAAAGGGAAAATCCCATCAGTTCCTCTGCACTTCTCACTCTTTTGTACCTAGCTTCTAGCTTTTGGTTCTGTTTTCTTCCATTTCATATAGCACAACATGGCTTGGGAATTAAGGAGAAGTAACCGTCAGTTTGCTTGAAAATTAGATGGCACAGTGTTAAGCCGTTCCTGAGAATTTAACCCTTCATCTGTGGTGTGAAATACATAGCACCAGAGAGGCTGAAAATAAACGGTAATTGTTTGGTATACCACAATTTCAAGTAACTTCAGCTTCCATGATAATGATCCATTGAATCCTTAGCTGTATGTTTCTTTGTCCACAACTCATCATTTGAGCTGTGACAGTGGTTCAGGTCTTCTGTTCACCAAACTGGAACCTCATTTAGACACTTATCATCCTGATCTTCAAGGTCCTTGATCAAAATCTCATTCCTAAAGTCTTGTTTTCTCTGAGTTTTTCAAATGCCTCCTCTCATCACTTTTCTTAAAGTTTTTCTCACTTCTTAAAATGTTCTTTTAAAAAGTATATACCTTGTTTATTGGAGTACTGGGTAGAAGTTTTAGGGTTTTGACCAGGGGCTGCAGAGTGACATCTGTGGGAGTAGGCCACAAACTGCCTTGTGCTGTCCACAGCTGGATCCAGCTGCCCAGAAACAAGTGTTAGCATTCCATCATGGGCCAAAAATTTAGCCAGTCACAGGAGCACGTGGCACCCTTGCTAAAACATGTTTAAGAAATACTATCTGCTGCTGTGAGGAGAAGAAATGGAGGAAGGCGTGGAAGGAGACATTGTTGAAGCACAGCATAAGATGTACTCTTGGGAAGGAGGAGCTTTGTGCCAGAGTAGATAACCTCTGAAAGACTGAGACACACAGGCAACTCATGCCACAGCAGGGAAACCCTTCAGGGATTGCAGCTGTGGGTGGCCTATGCTAAGGCAGGAACAGCCCTGAGGGACTGCAGCCCTGGGCAACCCATGCTGGAGCAGAGAAAGTTTGTGTTTCTTGTCAATAAATTAAATTAAGTAAAATTCCCAGAGTAAAGACTGTTTTGCCTGTGACAAAGGGTAATGCCATATTTCTGTGGCAAAAACAAGTCCACAGGAAGAAAAAGAAAATGAAAGTGAATATTTAACCTTTTTAAGGGGAAGTATCCTTTCACATGGAATATGTGGTCAATTTGTAGGAATCTATCAAAACATTTAGTACAGACAAGATCTGGGTACCTTTGAGTCATTTGCAATTGTAGAACATTATATGCTTAAAAAAATTGTTAAAAAAATCACATGTGCTGTTAGATACTAATAAACCTGTGTCAGTGGGAAGAGATGTTTTGAAATAATCTGATAAATGTAGATGCCTATATTCTTCCTGAAATGAACTGTTCCCTTGATTGCTTCATGAAACTGAACCTTTCTCAGTGTTGTCTACTGATATCTATGAAAGTGTAACCGGGAAGTGAAGGCTATAGGCTTCCGTGTTGCCAAAACTGCTTTTGAGGATTTGAGTTTAAATTGCTAGTTCGCAGCTCTGATTTTTCCAAGATGAAGTTTTCTGCCATGCAGAAGCCACTGACTGTCCTAGTAAGGCTTTATTTTGATATCTGATGCAGTAAAAAATCTTTACACTTGCTTACTGCTTGTAGATGAATGTGTCTTTTCATGAATAAACCTTCACTCATAACACAGTACAAAAATTTATCCTACAAAAATTGCTTCAAGATTTTCCAGTGAAGAACTTGCTGTGTAATCAGGTTCCAAAAATTCCTCAATGAACACCTAAGAACTAGGTGGTGTCATACCTCTTAACATCCTCATAAATGAATAACATCAGAATTATTTCATTGAATGTGTTTATAGAGAATAAGGTCGTCTACACCTGGGGCGGGCCCTTAGAGGCGCTGACAACACTACAGAAGCTGATTGCCTTAAAAGCAAATACACATGGTTTTAGTTTATGTCTGCCTTTAACTTACTAAATATATTTACAGGCCCAGTCCTGCAACCTGCTGTGTGAATGCAATTGTATCCATGTGTGAACTATGACAAAACAGAGAAGACAGATGATGTTCCTTATATGGACTTTTCCCAAATATGCAGTAAGTAAGTAGAGATGAAAAACCATTGCCCCCATGTTTGTCTTTTCCTCACACTGAAGGTCATTACGCTGTCTGCTGTTGATCTACAGGGGTTATGATCTTTGGCTGGCTGTCCCTTGCAGGGAGGAACGTACATGTCTCAGTGATTTCTGAGGTAATTCTTCATGGATTCCATTTGTCACCACCAGAGATGACTACCTTTCTGGAGCATGCTCCTTGTTGACTAAAACCAGAAGTGAGCTCCACTTACGTCAGGAGCTGCTAAGATGGTCCTCGTCAACAAATCAAACTGCTTGGTCATTGTCCCAGAATTTCAGCCTTGCTTCTGTAAAGGCTTTTTTTCTAAGGAGATAGCCTTTCCTTGGCTGTAAAACTTCCCTACCTGGCATCTTTTTCAAATCAATTAATTGGCTACACACCAAGTTTTGGGATAAGCTTCAGCCTGTTGAGAAAGGCTGTTTCTTCATCTGTATTGTACCAAACACAACAAGGTACCTCTCCTGAATGGGGCTAGATAATTTGAAAGGATAAAATCAGTCATAAGCTTTGTTAATACTAGCAAAACTATGCAGATTTTAATTGTAGGGCCAACACTTGACCCTGCAAGTTGCAGTTCACTGACTTATCCACCTTTGATAATGGTGTCTCTTAATGTGTCCTGTAGTAATTTCTCTCCTTCCTAACTACTATTAGATAAAATTAAGTAAGACACATTTGGACATTTAGAAATGGTGTATCTGAATATTTTAAGAAACTATATGAAGGACTTTTTGAGCTTCTGCAGATAATGTTCATCAAGCTGGGGATTCGGAGACTAAAAATAACCTTATATGGCAGGAAGGAAGAACTAGGAAAATTCTGGCCAATTAATTTTACATATGTTCTAGGCATAATATTTAGGCATACAAAGGAATCAATATGTGAATATTTAGGGAGATTGCAATTAGTAATTAAAAGTAAGATCATTAAAAATAGTCAATGATTAAAATAAAATGTAATCACTTCATGTTGTAGTTACTGACCCAGATCCTACCATTTATCAATGGATGGAGTCTTAGGTCCATATGGAATGGTGCTGGAGTCCAAGGGGCTCTGCATGAACAACGGATTCAGTCGACATGGAGCAAATTGTAGGAATGGAGCCTGCAAAGATCATATAGAGTACTATGGATAATGGACTGAAATAAAACATTACACAAAGTGCTACCTAATACAGATTTACTGACTTGGAGATAAATACTCATTAAAAGCGATAGATTTCAAATAGGTTGAGAAAAGCGAGAAGAAAGTAATTACTAGGGTAAGGCTTCTCAGGGGAGAGCATTATCTAGGAGTGCCAGGCAGCATCACTGTGGTCACTACTGGCATCCATCTTATTTCTAATGATGACTTTGTTATCTCAGTCATGGAAAATACAGGAGCTTCACTAATTGTGCTTGAGCACCAAAGGCAAATTTTTAAAGGGATTAAAGAGAGTGATCATGTCCATTATGCAGATGTAACAGATATTTTCAAAGTTAAAGGTGACATGCCAACAAATCCTTCTCTTTTGCCACTGCTATTGGAGTACCAAAGTACTTACAAACACATTTCTGCCAAGAGGATTTTCAAAGTATTGATTCTGTGTTTCTGTGTTCAGACAAAGTATTGATGCTGGCTAATAACTTGCTTGACCGTCTGTTTCAATTTGAAATCCAGGAAACTCATAAGTGGGATTTTTTAAAATACAGAGAAGAGTGTCCTTTTGAATGTAATACTGGAGATGTGATCTGACCCTGTTTGTATCCTGATATATGTCAAATTCCCAAGGAGACAGCTAGGTACTGCAATACAGATATGGTGGGGCAGTAGAACACCTATTCAAAAGTAAGTTATTGACTCCTGGCAATAAAAGACAAGTATGATAGAGGTATCAGGTTTCTGAAACATGTAGATCCAAAAAAACAGGTAAGGACCTGAACTGCAATTTATGAAGAATTTAGGCATTTACTCCCAAAGAGAGAACTACTGAAAATTGTTACTTTCTGCAAATTATTAGACTTCTAAGTGTCAGAGAAAATTATATTTATAGCTCAAGTATTTTAATTGTCCATGTGCCAAACTGTGGTCAGCTTGGGTGGACTAAATATGTCAGTCCATAATGCTGATCTAAAATTCAAAATTAATGAATAAATAATAAATCAGAGTCCACCAAACTCCATGCTGGCCCAATTCAGAGAAGCCCTTGAATATGACTGAGCATAACAAAGTGCACAGTGATTATAGATGTTTCCTACGAAAAACATGAACAGGGTATAGGCACAAGAAAGATTACATAGAAGTCTAATGGCTATACTACCATCTGCAGTCCTGCTCTCACAAGAAATTTCTGTGTAAGTTTGCTACCCAATGGAAAACTTCTTTGGGGCAGGAGGAGAACTTCAGGCTATGACTGGCAATCTCTGGAGTCAGTGCCTAAGCTGACAGGGTGGTGGCACTCTAGGTACAATTATTTCCTATTAACTGGCCTAGGTTCGGTCCCTTGTTGTTTCTTGGTCCTCCTCTTCCTCAGTAGTCCTGTGGTTGTGGGTATGACTTTTAGTGTCTCCCTCTGAATTCAGGCACCAAATGTAGACTTAGAAAGTCACTTCATAAAGTATAAGTGTTGGATAGGTACTCAATGCTATGCCCAAGGGAAGAAGCATGTGATAGAGCATGACTGATTCATTGCAGCTGAAATAACAAAGTCATGACTGAGACTGACAGTTTTCACCAAAATTTAAAACACTTTGAATTACTTTGTGATTTGAGCTAGTTAAACTCATAAGTGAATATTTACTATGGCTTACTTAAGTAATGATAACTAGTTATGCTTCAAGAATGGATTTGTGTTTGATTTTTTTTGTCTATCTTTCAGTCCCTTTGTGTAGCTGGATTAGGTACTGCTTTACCTACAGCCTTCAAAGTATCACCTGTGAAGACACAAAGTGTAGCTATGTAGAGATTATGGGCCATAGGGGTACTTGGATTATGTCATGGGCCATAGGGGTACTTGGATTCTGTTAGGCTCCATAACACCATGTCTAAGTGCTATCCAGATGTATGAAGAGCCTGATCAACAAAGTTCCACATATCCCATCGGTACATGTGCAGGCAGACACTTCTAAATGTAGACAAACGTATAGGATGCTGAAAGAACAGATAGAGGGGTCCTGTGGGGATCATTTAGTAACGTTTTCACATCTGGAAAGTACTCAAAAGCTATTGCAGATATCACTCTTGGGCATCTTTCTGTGTAGCACTCAGAGTTAAATCCTCACAGGAGACTGATGTTCCACATTGTAGCTCTTAGTGTTTTAAGTACTCTGTGACATGTACTGAAATACTGGGCTCCAAGTTAAGGATCCAAAGTTTTAACGCAGACTGGTGTTGAAATCATTGTAGACAGCATGCTGAGTAGAAAGTTCTTCTAATTTAAGTATGGAAATTGGGTACAATCAACACGGCTTCACCAAGGGAAAATCATGCCTGACAAACCTGGTGGCCTTCTATGAGAAGGTCACAACATCAATAGACTAGGAAAGAGCAACTGACGTCATTTACCTGCACCTGAGCAAAGCCTTTGACACTGTCCCGCACGACATCCTGGTCTCCAAGCTGGTAAAATATAGGTTCAATGGATGAACAACTCGGTGGATAAAGAACTGGCTTGGCAGCTGCACCCAAAGAGTGGCTGTCAATGGGTCCATATCCAAGTGGAGGCCAGTGACAAGTGGAGTCCCTCAGGGATCAGTACTGGGACCAGTCTCATTTAACATCTTTGTCAGTGACATGGACAGTGGCATTGAGTGCACCCTCAGCAAGTTTGCCGATGACACCAAGCTGTGTGGTGTGGTTGACACACTAGGGGGAAGGGATGACATCCAGAGGGATCTTGACAGGCTGGAGAGGTGGGCCCATGCCAACCACATGAAGTTCAACAAGACCAAGTGCAAGGTCCTGCATCTGGGTCGGGGCAACCCAAAGCACCGATATAGGCTGGGCAGTGACTGGTTTGAGAGCAGCCCTGAAGAAAAGGACCTGGGGGTACTGGTGGATGAGAAGCTCAACATGAGTCGTCAGTGTACACTTGCAGGCCAGAAAGCCAATCGAATCCTGGGCTGCATCAAGAAAAGTGTGGCCAGCAGGTTGAGAGCGGTGATTCTCCCCCTCTACTCCACCTTCATGAGACCCCATCCTGGTGTACTGTGTCCAGTTCTGGAGCCCCTATTACAAGAAAGGTATAGATGTGCTGAAACTTGTCCAAAGAAGGGCCATGAGGATGATCAGAGGGCTGAAGCACCTTTCCTATGAGGAAAGACTGAGAGAGTTGGGGTTGTTCAGTCTGGAGAAGAGAAGGCTCCGAGGGGACCTTATCATAGCCTTCCAGTATCATAAGGGGGCCTACAAGAAAGCTGGTGAGGGACTTTTTAGGATGTCGAGTAGCGGTAGGACTAGGGGGAATGAATTAAAACTGGAGGTGGGTAGATTCAGATTAGACATTAGGAAGAAGTTCTTCACCATGAGGGTGGTGAGACACTGGAACAGGTTTCCCAGAGAGGTGGTGGAAGCCCTTGAAAATTTTTAAGGCCAGGCTGGATGGGGCTATAAGCAACCTGATGTAGTGGGAGGTGTCCCTGCCCATGGAAGGGGGGTTGGAACAAGATGATCTTTAAGGTCCCTTCTAACCCTGACAATTCTATGATTCTATGAAATAGGAAATGGATTGCCAGGATGTAAGTTCTTGTAAGCATATCCAGCAGCCAGTCCTTGCATCCATGAAGAAATTTACAGGTCATATCCTCAGCAGCTTGAGCCTTAAGTGCTGAACCATAGCAAGCAATCTGAGAATTCAGCTTGGAGTTAGGTACCTACGGTGGCACTTAGTGCCAGTGTCCTTTTGTGAATCTAGGTCTGAGTTCCTGAAAGAGTGTTGGCTTAAGCCAAAACACATCCCTTGAACTATTTTAATTGGCCAGTCTAGGTCCTATGGCAATCCTACTTGCCATGCAATGCAGAGGGTCTGGCTGTTTGACTCACATTTCATGTAAAAAAAAAAAAAAAATCATGCAAAAAGTGTTTTCCACATCACAGCAGGAAGGACTGTATCTACTTGTAATCAGGGTTTAAATTATATCCAGCATGCCCAAAGGTGGAAACCAAAGGCAGAAGGGGAGCAAGAGTCAGGTTTAAAGTAGAATAACTGTCCTGCTTCATTACAAAGCAAATACCTCTTCAATTCTAGTGAGCACTTCTTGTGCTAATTAGTGTGGAGCAACGAGTAGGCCATGAACCAGTGAGATGGAACAGACATGATATCAAACAGGAGCAAATGGTTGAAGTCTGTTCCAAATGTCAACAGAACAAATAAAATGTAGGGACAATATGTCTGAAGCAAAGTTTCATTTGAGGGGAGAGTGAATAGATTCATCAAGCAAAGGAGACTACAGAAAAAAAAAAGAAAAAGAGTAGATGACAGCTATCTGAAAAGTAGCAAATCTAAGAAAGAACAAGGGTGACAAATATACATAACGAGCATCACAAGAATTAATAAATAGGGTAGTTGCAAATGGATTTGTGTCTTGTGGTTGATTGATAATTCTTAACTGAATTATACTAAGATTGCAGCACAAACTCATTCCCTATTATACCATAGACAATCCACAGGGAAGAGCTGCCATTGAGAAAATTAGGGATTGGAAAAATTTCATTTACGGGCTTTTGCCTTATTGAATACTAGGGAATACATGTGAGAGAGAAACTACCAACGCAAAATAGATTCTCTGGTGTCTAATAAATCTGTGTTCTCTTACTTTAAAGCTCTCTTCTCTGTGAAGACAGTGTTTGTAACCCTCTCCATCTTTTATACCAAATCACTCATTTTAATCAATCATATAGAAATCACATACTTCTCATGATTCTACTCTTTTCTCAAATGTGGCTGAAACTGAAATTGCCAACAGATTAGAGAATTACTGGAGAGAAGCAGACAGACAAAGGAGTGCAGACATGTGGAACCTGATGGGATAATATCCATTCCTCAGAAATCCAGGTAAAAAACACTAGAATCAAATTGCCATAACTTATGGACAGATTTGCCTGTTTGTAACTTTCTGGAAAACACTTAAAGAAATGGAAGGAGTATTATATATATACTGTCTACTTTTTTCCACCCTCTGTGATCTTTCAGATAAATATGAGCCTGAGAGATGGAGCATTAGTTGTACTGAAATTTGAAGTTATTTAAAACTATGTTTAAAAAAAGTTGAGAGGTGTATTGGGTTTGTGTGGCAAGGTTTTGGTAGTGTGGGGGGGAGTATGGGGGGGGCTTTTGTGAGAAGCCACTAGAAACTTCTGCATACAATAGAGCCAATGCCAGCCAGTTCCAAGACAGACCTGCCGCTGGCCGAGGCCAAGCCCGTCAGTGATAGTAATGGTACCTGTGTAACAACATATTCAAAAAGGGGGAAAAGACTGTTGTGCAACAATTGCAACAGAGAGAGGAATGGGAATACATGAGAGAAACAATTCTGCAGACACCAAGGTTAGTGAAGAAGGAGGAGTGGGAGGTATTCCAACTGCTAGAGCAGAGAATCCCCTGCAGCCCATGGTGAAGACCATGGTGAGGCAGGCTGGGCCCATTCAGCAGAAATTCATTATATTTGGAACTAAGAATGTATTCATTGCCATGACATCCCCAGGGTAAATTCCTTCCAGTTTGAGGAGAACTTGCCTATAAGAACTTTTTTCCTGTAATTAGCTAAAACATGGAAGTAGGAACTCTGGATTCTGAAATTTGTTGTCTCTGCTTGCATGGTAAAAAATCCCAAACAAACCTCAAAACAGAAAACAAAGTAGAAATAGTTTTGTTAATATTAAGATACAGTCAGTAGCAGTTGTGTTTGGAAAAGAAAAAGTGTTTTTTGTTAGCAGCCTGACCATTTCATAGAATATTAGGAGAGTCAGATTAGGCTCAAAAAGGCATTCTTGGCAGATCTAAGCATTCAAGTGGGGAAGACTCAAGTGCGCATACTCCAAGATGATGAGGCAAAAATAAGCTATAGTTTACAAATCATTAATTTCATTCAACTTCAGATGTAAAAATGTAGGTGCACTCCTAGAGCGCATATTCTGATTTATTTTCATTTGAATGGAATGCAGCTCATGTGCTCTAAAGTCACCCCATTACACCAACCAAAATGTGCTGCATGGGGATAACTGTAAGTTTATCTTCAAAAATGCACTCCTGTTTTGGACTAAAAGACTTGTGTAACCAAAGCCTTAGATATTTATCTTAGATACCTTAGATATATAACTTTTAGGTATGTTGGCATTGGAATATGCAATGCTGAATAGGCAGACGTAGGTTTAAGGAGGAGACAAGAGCATTGCAGCTGTGCATGGCAGAGTGGTTCCAGGCATGCACACTGGAGAAACACTGGTATCTAGGGAACTTCAAAACCCTAAAGGAGATATCTGGTGAGTTTAGATACCTGTAAATTACTGAGCAAGCTTTGTTTTTTTTAAACTGCAAATTTGAATATGTATATTTCTTTCATTGGCATTGTAGTCATTAGATACAATTTCTGTATCTGAAGTTTAGCTTCAAAATTCATTTATTCACATGCCTAATACTGGTTTATACAAGCATTGGATATCTTGTATTTCAATAGGTTCTTTATAATCTGAGATCCACTGACACTTAGCTAATATAAAGCCTTTATGGTTTTCCTTCAAACTGGCTTGAAATCATTGTTTTAAATAATGTTTCTTTTCCAGATCTGGTTTGATTCGAGAACATTTCTGTCCCATCTCTGAAAAAGCACACTAGGTGACATTCATGCGGATGCACATAAACAACAGTCATTTTCACATATATTCTTGGTTTTTGATAAGTTTTTGACAAGTATGTCTCCTGTCAACTAATTAGGAACACTATAGCAATGTCACTGTCTCAAGCTTGTTGTTGACAGTAGAAACAATTAAAAAAATCTAATCATGGCAGTTGGTAGCCCATGATTTAGAAAGACTACAGTTTAATTGATTCAGCTACATATCTCAGTGAATTCAGGGATGAAGTATGGAGGATTTCCATCTTTGGCTGAATATTTTTCAGTTTATATAATTTAAAACTCTTGAAGGTGTAGAAAAACTAAACTACTAACAGATAAGAATCCCTGAATTGGGCATGTCTTCCATGACATGTTATGGTCTCTAATGTTGCAAAGAGTAACCACTCTTACCTGTGATATCCCTACAGTACACCTATTGTAGCAATTGCTAGTGGCCTCTTCAGTCCTTGTACTATATTCTTCCCAATTTTCCAAATCTCCACACACAAATTTGTTTGGATAGAATAAAACAGATTTTATTAAGAATAGCCAGTAGGTCATTTTATGGCAACCAGATGCTTATGAAATTATAGATTAAAAAAGGAGATCTGTATTTTAACACAGAAGGTATGTGAGGCCTTTTTCTCTAAGAAGCCTGGGGAAATAAAAAATACCATCCTCCTTCTTGGGAAAATTTTGCAAGATCTTTGAACATTTATTTCAGTGTAGCAGTCCCACAGAACTACCAGTAGTCTTGTGGTTAGAGCAGAGAAAGATGCCATCTGGCTTTCATTTGCAACTGTGCTGCTGACTTGCTTTGACACCTTGAACAAGGCATTTAACATCACTATGGCTCAGCTGTAAATGATAATTAATTACAGTTGTGTCTAAAAGCTCTAGTCAGGATGAGGCCCAAACATGCCTGCTACCATACAAACCAGGTCTGACAGCATCCCTGCCCTGAAGAATCTAATTTAAAATAAGATCCAGCAAGCAAATCTGACACAAAAAGAAAGAAGGGAATAGACAAGAGGAGGGTAATAAAAATAAGATAATGAGGTTACTTAGGGAGCCATTATAGAACTTGAATGTTCCAAAGCATTAATTAATTGATTAATTAATTAAAATTAGCTCTCCCTAACTGCAACATAACCTCTCCACCATGGATTTTGTGTAGATGCCATAGCAGAAGAAAATGCTGAAGAAGTACCTAAAGGACAGTAGAGGTCAAGGCCTTTGGGTTAGGTCTGACAGGTTAATCTATACATCAGAGTAATACAGAAAGAAGTGTGGAGCTGATAAATAGAAATTCAAGCCTGACATCCCTAGGGAGAGGAAGGAATATATAGGTAATCATGTAGAAAGGCATAACAGTTTACATTATTTTTTTTTAATTTGTAAATGAAAAGCATGTTACTAAAGTGCATTTGCATTTTTATCTTATTGCAAGTCTCATAACTGAAGACTAATAATACAGATGTCAGATTGAACTTTATTTCACTTGTTGAATTGTGTGATTTTTCCTTTGTCAAGTAGCTGATAGCAAGTGAAGATGTTGAAAAAATAAGCAGCAGGTCACCAACAACTTGTGCCTTTTCTTTCACATATCGTTGCCATCTTTTTCCTTGCAAATGAATTGAAAACCAAAGACTTTGCCATCAGCAAGAAATTATCTTTCTCTACCCTATGTCCGTGTTCCACTTGCTATTTGAACAGCCTCTTCTGAGTCATCCCATACTCTGCAGAAATGTGTGTTTTCCTTCTGTTTCCATTGCCTGTTAAAGATGCCATTTTCTTCCTCTGAATTGCTCTGACTTTGCTAATTTGCCTGCCTTCCCCCATTTTTAATATTCTTCTCTTCCCTTGTTCTCCTTCTACCTCTGTCTTAGTTAGATTTGATATCAGAAGATTATCTACTTTGCCCAGGCATATGAAACAGGCTATATAATTTAATTAAATTATGCCTGCAGAGAGGACTATTGTAGCAAGCAGATGGGAAGAGCAGAGAAGGAATCTAGGCATGCCACAGTGCTTACTTGTCATAGGCTACTGGACCAACAAGGAGTCCTGCACGCTAGTGGAGTAGGAAAATCAGTAAGAAAAGGAAAGGGCTTTCTCCCGTCATCATTTGCAAAACAGATATAGCAAAGTTTTCCCTTTCACAGGCAGAGATAGACAGGTAGATATTTACTTTACACACAGCAAGGTAGATTCAGATGACAGTCTGTAGAAAGGTAGAGCTGAGTTGAGAACAAGAATTCTCTTGTTCCTAAGAGTTTATTTTTATTTTCTTTTATTTAAGATTTTGAGGCAGAAAAGAAAAAACAGAGAGTTTTCAAAAGTGCTCACAAGCTTAGAGACAGGGAACTCTTTTGGGAATGCCAAAGCTGAGTGCTAGTCTCTTTGATGCAAGCTAGAGGTTCGTCTCAACTTGTTCTCTTTGGGAACTTCATCCTGTATGCAGTCATTCAGTGACATTTTCTAAACTGAATATACTCAGCGAAATAAAATTTATTTCTAATTAAGGAGGGTTTTTTAAGTGGGAAAAGATCATGTTTCAATCTGTTTTAATAGCTTGTATCCCAGCTCACCTGGAGTTGAAATCAATGGCAAAATTCCACCAACTCCAGTACGACGAGATTTCAAGAATCTTGTTCATTTTGTTACCACATGGAAAACCACAGTTTTAAAGATCTTGTAGGATCCACTGGGTGAAAATCATTGGCTGAGAATCAGGCCACAGACAGAAATATAATTTTTCTTAATTTGCTAACAGCAATATCAAATATTTTCACTTACTACCCAAACTTTTTAAGCAGCATCTTTAAGTCTTCTCTTTTCAACTTCCTGTTCTGATAGTTATTATTTCTTTGAGAAGTGTTTACAATTACCTGGAGGAGAAGGGAATGAAAAATTAATAGACCTTGTGATCTTGGGAAATCATTTAGTTACATAAGAAACAGCTTCGCTGTTTATCTTGAAAAATGCAAGATGATGAAAAAATATTTTTTGGGACTTTACTTATTGCAGCTAATGGGAAATATTTGAAAAAATATTCATCGGTGTTACGAAACATAAGAAATGGCTTCAGTTGCAAAGAAATATTTCTTCATTATGCTTTGCACACAGTTTTGCCATATTGCTTAGTTTAATTACAACAGAACTCTAGCTTCTGCTCATTGGTTTAGCGGGTGCCATAAAATGAAGTTTATTTAATTTTCTAAAATAAGGAAAGCAGGGTAAAGTTAATTAAAAGTTAATTACAGTATAATGAATCATTCACACTCACTGTGCCAGTGTTGCTCAGATGATTACTGATGTCATCCTTCCTGAGCACTCCTACCCTTTTCATTGCAGGTTTTTCCTTCCACCAGTGTGGGGTATCTCCCAAATGCCTTTTTTATATACACCATTTTTTTCAGAGC
>VYZX01006385.1:26803-48710 GCA_013401335.1 Brachypteracias leptosomus
CTTCCTTTCTTTCTTTCCTTCTTTCTTTTTTTTTTTTTTATGCTTTCCTCAGGCATAATTTTCATTTAGACTTCTGATTGCCTTTTAAATTTGACAGAATATACCTATAAAATTTGTTAGTAATTGTTTCATTTCCCAGCCTGGCATGTGTAGTTAACCTTGAAAGACTGATTGGACATTGCCTGTACTGAACCCAACCTTTACTGGCACCACAAAGGTCACAGAACAACTCTCACTGAACCTCTGCCTTTAAATACAAGGTTCTGTACATATTGGAATTACAATGCTTTTACTGCTCATTAATTCATCATTAAAAAGATGTTAACTAATCACTCTCTATAAGTCTCCAGTTTAAAAATCTCTCTGGCATGAAGTGCCCTGTACCTGGCACCTAGAAACCTGAAACCTTTTTGGAGTAGCAGATTTGTAAAAAACCTATTCAGCATATTTTCATATGTTCGGAACATCCCAAAACTCCACATACAACAACAATCTTTATTTTTCTAACTGTTGCACAAAGAGAGAATTCTTATTCAAAAGCTCTTTAGTCTATAGTGATTGTCTAATAAAGTACTTACAAGTATTATTAAAATAATACCGTTCCCATCCTAAGACACAGCACTACACACTTATAGTGTCACAGTAAGCACTGGACTGAATAATCCAAACTGAAATAAAAGAATGAGAGAGAATTAAATCATTATGAGAGCATGTCATCTGTTGTTAATGCTCATATTATTTTGGAAAACAGAGCTCATTGTCAGGTATATGAAAATAACATGAAAATAAATGCATGATATATTGCTTATATTGGAGAAGTTCTGATTCAGAGTTTAGATGTGCTAAGTGCTATGTATGAGACTGACAGAAACACAAAGCTTAATCTGAACAATTTAAAAATTAACAAAAGTTTGAACAAAAGTATACATGAAGTAAAGGTGAAACATTCAGGGCAGCAGTGACAGAAATTCCTGGTAACTTCCATAGACAAAAAAAAGTGTCTTGAGTGGGAGCCTCACATCCACAAATACATAATTACCAAAACAAGATTAATAGGTCATTAAAATCAGACATCTAAAATCAGTGAGATACCAGAACCAGAGCTACCAGGAAAGCCTTGTTCTAGCTCTAAATTTAAATATGGTCTAATTGTGAGCATATTTATTTCTTCTACCTGCGTTTTCACTGGAGTATGAAGCTACGATCTTCCAACCCATGGCATAGATTTTGGCCACCAGACTCAGAGAAGTAGCAGACATGAGCTATTATCCATCAGGCAGATGGGTCCCTGGAGGAGGAAACAATGTACGTTTGTTCTGTGTTTTGCAGCTGTTCAGAAGATAGCAGTGAGGTGCTGAAATTTCTGCCCCACAAGGGGAATGTAGATCTAAGTCTGAAACAGTACTTAAAGACAGCTTAGTCAAACACATATAATTGGCAGATGTTTTTGAAAAGCAGTGTGAAGTGGTTTACATTTCAGTCTATTATACGAGAAATTTAGGAGCTGCTCCAAATTCTGAGACCTTGTGTGACATCTCAGTTATCTGGTTTGTCAAATCACAGGACTGGTCATTGCCTGCTTACAAATGCAGAGGTATGAAAACCTCATTTACAGTAAGGTTATTGTTATGAAAATACAGTAGTAGCAATTGGTGGGCTAGACAAGAAGGAATTCTTTCTTTTCCTGCTACAGATCAATGCACAAAAAAACCCAGACACTTTGGCAGGTATCACATTTTCAAAAATTAATGGAATGCGCTGTATCCCTCTGCACTCACTAGTGATTAGCAGCAAAATGGAAATAATTATTCACATGTAGTATTCTGTGTCAGAGAAGTGCTATGATAGTTATTAAATTAAAATTTTGAAAGTGCTCTGATTATAACAGCATAGAGTTTAGGCTTGAGATTGGTATTATTATCACTATTTTCTCAACGTGAAAGGGGGTATGACCTAACAGAAACCAAGACTTCCAGAAATGAGAGCCTTGGCTATAGTGTAGGTATTCTCAGTAGTGGTAACATCTTTCAGGAGAGTATTAGAAATGGGGTGTGGGACTCATCTGTCCAGATGCTGGCATCATCAGAACAAGTCAACTAAATCCCTTTCAGTGGAATCAATGGGAAATAAGGTTCTCTCACTATTGTTTTTCTGGCCTAAATTAGGCATATGTAATAGGACAATGGATGCTAGCATGAAAATACCTGTTTCTTTCCTCTGATCGTGAATGGATGCTTGGGCGGCTAGCTCAGCTGTAGAGGGATTCCAAATAGGTGTTATAGTGCATCTGGAACATCTGCATAGAGCTAGAAGGTATGGAACAAGTCTTATTGGAGTACTATGACTTCCTGGAAAGGCAGCAGGAGGCTTGGAAAATTGGGATACATCTTAAATTGCCATCTAAATAATTGGGTTGTCTGTAAGCCTAAGTTTTGTTTACTTACCTTTTCTATAAACTCATAATTGAGTCCAGTGGGAACAGGCTGAGGTCTCTGGTAACTGAAAAGCATTTGGGGCTGTTAGACTGGTGGAAAGCCTGAACTGCCATCCTTCACTATGAACTGTCTCTAAGCATGGTAAAAACCATTTGAGCTGATGTTGTAAAGCAAATGTTTCAATCAAGTGACTTATGGCCTCAGACAATGAGCACTTGTTTCACAAAAATGTTCAGGATGGCATGTTTCAGGAAAACAGAAATTATGCAACATCAGGCACAAATATCTTCAACGTTGCCAACTAAATGAATCTCTGCAGGGAAATGTGAATACAGAAGCCATTAAAGACTAGTCAATGAACATTTTAGGTCTCTAAACAATAACACTGAGCAGATCAGTAACAGAGCCCTTCATAATTTGCAGTCTCTGCAGAAACAAAGAACTTCTGTTGTATTTATTATCAGATGGCAACATTCCTGTCTTGAAATCAAAATACAACAGAAACTCCACTGCCCTGTGCAGTTATTTTGGTTGTGAATAGGGGCTCTGTTTAAGATCAGCAGGGTAAGTACACCTAGGAGGACACCATGCTTCTGAAAGTTAACAAGGAAACTGTTGACTCAGACTTTGCTGATGAACATCTTATGGCTTCAGGCTCCAAATCTCTCCATTTACTGTTTTATTTCTTCTTCAGCGGAGTTCATTTAATTTGTAATGTATCCGGAGGGTTACTGTGTCCTCAAGTATGACAGCACACATGTAATAAATAATACAGTATTACTGCTAACTTCTGCAAAAATATTTTCCTTGAGAACACAAATTCATGAGTCCATTTCTGTAGGTTGGGTATTTTAAATAGGTATTGGTGGTGGTTATGGGTATTCATTGCAGAACAGTCCACCATTGCAATAAAATTACAGACTTTTAAAAGAAGTTTCTGGATTCTATTTGAAAATAAGTACATGAATAAGTTAAATTTTAAATAAAAGCATCCATAAAATATATTAATGAGTCAGACTTCTAGCTCTACCTGGAAATATATACATATATATATTTGTATATATATGAAAAATACCTGATAGCTAGTCATTATCATCCTCTGCAACATAATTAATGAACACATGGAAGTTGATGAATATATAACTTCATCAGCTATTCTGATGAAGGTACCCTGCCATAGAACAGATTGCATATTGAACTGTATATCTAGCAGTTTCTCACATGGATTTACTACATAGGACCTCATAACAAATTCCTTACCATTGCAGGAATCAAAAGGAGTAATGATTTCCTAAAGTTTTGAGGTATTTGGATTTTTTTGCACTCACCAGTTCAAATGTGCTTAGGAGATAAGTGAGTGTTGCGTGGCTCACAGGAAAAGTGAAAGTAGAAGTACTCTTGGATTATTTATTGTGTCATGGTCTGCTACATGCAGGATAAGATCCTGTGACCCATATGTTTCTTGCCATGCCATAGATTCCTATTTAGATAGGAAGAGAAAAAAAATTACATGATTTCATTTACGTTTTATCTTTCAACCTTACCACATCCTAGATAGTTGTGGGACTCCCCCCCTCCCACCCCCCATAAAGACTGAAGAACAGTGATCAGATTCAGAAAAGGCAGAATTATACTATCACAAGATAAAGCCTTTGCCTCCCAGATAGCAAATATTCTACTATCATCTCAAAAAAGGCTTGGAAAATAGTTGTATTATATTACTGTTTTGCTGCTTATTTTTAATATTGCATCCATATATAAGATACTTAAGAAGCTATGTGTACTACCTTAGCCTGATATGAAAATCATACTTTCAGCTACTATACTATTCTATTCATAATCTGATTATTTCTAATGAATTAAATGGGGTTTAATTAGCATTTGAATTCAACATGGGAGAGCTTGTATATATTCATTTGTCAGGGATGCATATATGTTTGACAGTATAACAGAGGGCAGTCCACTTGTACATAGTACAAGGCTATTTGTGATGCTATTTCTGGAGAAAACAGAGACTTGACCAATATTATTTAAGAAGTCCTTTTTTTGTTTCTCAAAACACTTAATTTTCTATCCTGAGCAGTTTCAGCCCTGGTAATTATTTTTGGGTGACCTACATCTTAATGAATTTTCAGTTGCCTGTGATACTCAACTTATTCTTTAGCTCCAGTAAGAGTGTTATACTTCTACAACCTCTTAAAATATTGACCAGGATACCAACAGGAAGCTTAGGAACTTTCATGGCTGATAAGGTTTTTAAAATTTTTATTTTTAAATGCAGCATAATGATACAAGTGTTTGTAATTGTGTTGGGGAACTGATTAAACAAACTATAACTCATTAGAAATATAGCAAGAACTTCAAATTCATCTCCTAGCCTTAATATTTGTCTAAGTAATTTGAGATAACCATAGAGAAAATTTTTCAAATCAATGTAAACAAAATAGTAAGCTACTAAGTAAAAAAATGGGTTTATTCAGTTAAAGTTTTCAGATATTTTAATACACTTCAGCATTATACAGGGCTATTTAGACCACAAATGAACCAAAGGGCATGTTATTCGAGAATTCATATACATGTCCCACAAGCACTTTCAACAGTACAATATTTACATTTAAAAGAGACTGAGAAAGTTCAGAAGTTTGCAACTGTCCCAAATCTTATTTTTTTTTTTTCCTACTAGCAACTTTTGCTAAAGCCACTTGCAGTTAAAATGTAAATTTAAAGCTAAATTCCCTGGTTCCTCAATTCTTTCTAGACAAATAGACAGCACTCACATGTAAGAAATGAATTCTGCTCTGAAGTACTCTATTGCTATTGAAATAATGTTGCAGAAAGTAGATTTGTATATATCAAAATGGGAGAAATATGTTAAGCACAACCACAGCAAGTAGGGATATTACACACATGCACTCACACACGATATCTGTATGAAAGATAACCCAAAGGTGAAGAATGCCAACTTAAACTGCATATTCAAACTTTTAAGGCTTTAAAAAAAGAAAAGCTAGCTGTTAAAAAGACACCGACAACATCAATTTGCTTTACATTTTTCTAATGTCTCGATCTTTAAATTTTAACTGAGAACACTGTAATTATAATGGTCCGCATTAAAAAAAAAAAAAGCCGCCTAAATAATAGACGTTATTATGGGAGTTTTTTAGTTTCCCTCTTTGATACTCAGATAGGGCTTTTGCAGATGCCTGAAAGAAATAGCATAAGCTTACTTCCCTTTCTTTCTTCCTTCTCTCTGGATACAATATGCCTTTTTGTCTGTTCTTCTTTGGTTTTAGTTCCACAGAGACTTTCTGTTGTGCCACGAACCAAACAGCATAAGGAAATATGTAAAGAAAGAGGCAAAGAAAGCCAGGAAGTGAGGGAGAGAAATTCTAGGACTATATAATTCTATATTATATTTTACTGGAACAGGCTTTCTGGAGAGCTGGTCAATATCCCAAGCCTGTCAGTGTCTAAAAGGCAATTGGACAATGCCTTTGATAACATGCTTTAACTTTTGATCAGCCCGGTGGGGCTAGATGATCCTTGTAGGTCCCTTCCAAATGAAATATGAAATAATATGAAATTATTCTATTCTAAATCTATTCTCCTATTCTAATCTATTCTATTCTATACTGGACAGAAGCGTGCTCTTTAACACTCAAAGAGATGAAATCTCTCTTATAAACTATTTTTCAGTGCAAAACTCTCTAAGACTCAGACAGATTTCTGACACTTAAAAACTAGTTAGTGCTTGTCCTAGGTCTTTCTATATGTGGCCATTGCCCTGCTGAAGGAGCGGGATGTGCTCTGCAAGGTCATTGACTGTCCAAATGGTCACATGGTGCAAAGCTGTTAAAAAGAAACTCCAAAGGCTCACTTGCACTTGCTTGAAAAGTTTGCATTTTGTTCATAAAGCACTGAATTTGCTAGGCAGAGTTTTAATGAAGGTCAAGGAAAGGGCCTGGAAACAGGGTTTATGAAAGTGTTGTAAGGTTCATTATTGTCATTGTGCGGAAAAGGATAATTTCCCTAAGAGAAATGGTGACATATACATAATAAAGTCCCTGTCCCTGTCATGACAGCTCAAGAGCATGCCATCGTTACCACCTATGTCACACTGCAGGTGTGCCTGCCATATGGGTGACAGCCGCTGACTTCTCTGATCAACACATAATTATCTCTGAATAAAAATGCACGTTGGAGTGGCTGGACATAATGGATTGAGGACCCAGGGCAAAATGCTCTTTGCCGCGTCCCGCAGCACCACCTGGGGGTAGCAGGGGGCTGAGGGGAGCCATGGGAGCCAGGGCAGCCTTGAGAAACCTGCAGCGACCCAGCTGCCCCGAGGTTATCGTGTTTATCCTTCCTGTCTTCTCTTGGATAGGAGAGGTCACTTGGTTAATGGTAGGATGCCCCTGATGGAAAAGGTCCTCCTGATCAGGGTTATTCTCTGCTGATCTAACCATATATCTCTCTCACAGCATCTGGATAGTTTCCATTTACAGAGTCCCCTTCCCCCATAAGATAATAAATATCATATCACAAGGATGGCAGTGCTCCTTCATGGAACACTGACTGTTTATTAGAGGCAAAAAGTTTAAGAGAAATGCTAACAATGTTCATTAATGGCCTGCATCCAGGTTTAATGAGGCATGTCAATATGCGGACTGGGCAACATCAGTGGCATAATAGTGGTGGTAAATGGGAGTAATTGTATCCAATTGTACGGCACAGCTTCCAGGAATGAGCCCGAACTGCCAACTGACAATGACAGAGCAATTATGGGAAGGCAAGCGAGCTGTGTCAAATTAGCACTTGGTGAGAACTCATTTTTCAGAGATGTGCTTGCTCTACAACACCACAAGTGATAGCTACTTTATTGTGAGTGATAGGAAGACCAGCACTTAGACTGATGTTCTGATTTGTCAATAGCTGTATTTGAAAGCTTAGTGTCACAAATATATAGAGATATTCAGGGAGAGAGGCACACTGCTCATGATCCGAAGGATAAGAACGTCGCTGAGAAGGTCATCTGTCAGTGTGAGCTGTCAAAGAGAGATCACACTCTATGAAAAGGGAACATTCAGCCGACTTAAGTAATTACCTTTGACTGAGATTTGAAGATGTCTTCTTTTGTTGGCCTACATTGACTGCATAATTTATAATTTACTGCAATCAGTGAAGGGCCAGGAATTGTAACTAAGAAAATCCTTATTTTATTTCTCATAATTACATTTCTTTTTTGCTCCCTTAGTGCCTTGGAATGAAAAAGTACGATATTGATTAAGTCTTTTTTAGTAAATTGCTCAAATCAACTTTATCTTTTAACATACTATACACAAATCTGAAGGTTTGGTTTTTTGGTTGGGTTTTTTTTTTATTCGTCTTATCATAGATATGAGGCATACCCTATGCCATCTTTTAAAGGACACTATATTCCTAATGTAGCTTTGTATGCTTTGTAGGATTACCAGTTAAAAAGGATAAAGGAATAATTCAATTTTGTCTTTCTAGTGCAGAATAAGGGGGAAAAAAGAGATTTGGAGTACTAAGCACTGAAATTGTAATCCACATCCTATTCAGAGATAGAGATCAGTTTGATATAGTCGTCAGAACTGCAGAGAGATAAGTATTGTAGCAAATATTTTAGAACTTTGTGGATTAATAGAATTTTCATTGCTTGGTGTCTTTTTTTCCCAGTAATCTCATTGGATCAATGTTTAAAAAGTAATTTCTTAGCCTTTAATAATCTTAAAAACAAAAGATAATATATGACCAATTATGCTCTGGGGTATAACAAGTATTACATTTTTGTTTTTTATCTTAATAGGAAAAAATATCTACTTACATTTTATTAACTAAAAATATAGCATGAATTATTATCAACATAGCTTTTAAATTTTTATTTTCTCAGTCAAAAAGTCATTTTGAAAATCTTTCTTTGGTTTCCTTATTCTACTTGCCACTGTGGGACGTTTGGTGTATCAAACTTTCTGATTCAAACAGGGAAATCTTTTATTGGGAGTGGCTGAATGATTAATGAATTGTAACAAAAAGAGACCAGGGATTAGCATGCCTTCTGGCCAAAACCTGTTGTTTAATTCCAGGTGTATTGATTAGCTGTATAGTTATTGACAAAAGAATTAATTTAAGTACTTTAAGTCAATGTTACTTTAGTTGAAATCTCTACCTTTAGGCACAAGGAAATGCTAGTACAAAATTAGTCAATTAATATATTGTCAAAGTACTGTCACATGAAAAAGGCTTTATGTCTTCCTATCTTAAATTTTAGGTAGGATTTTTAATGTCATGTTAATTTTCCAAGATTCATCAAAGAGTCATATTAAGAATTCGTAATTATGGGTTTAGTGATGTTTGCTAATTATTTAATGTTTCCTCTGAATTTTAAAGATTCTTCTAAAATATACTTTGTTTTATTTAGTTTGAATTTCAGTACCTGACATTATTCTAAATTATATGCCTTGCTGATTCTGAAACACATTTTTAATCATTATTTTTTTATGTTTCAGAATTCTTTAGGCCATTCAATTTCCCCCATTGTTGAAAGCTGTTTAATTCACAATGCCTTGAGTACAGGCCCGTCATCTATTCTATAGTGACTATACCACTTAATAATGGAATAGTGCATCAAAGTGCCACTTAGGTCTCAAATTGTTATGTATGACTGTCAAAGCGGTGAGAAAAGCAAAAAGAGGAAAAAAAAAAAAAAGAGAAAAAAAAAGGAAAAAACCTTGATTTGTCTTTACTACTGGAACGTGAATTTGTCAGCCAGGTTTTGAAATCACAACAGCATTGCTTGCATCCCCAGCGAGATGTCGAAAACTTGACAGGTACATATTTTTTCAACTACAAGCACTTCTATAATGAAAACTAAATACACAAATCTTATTTTTTTTGCTCTTGACAGATAGTTGTTGCCAATGGGATTTAATGTTCAGGTTTGAGTTGTCAAGAGAAATAACCAATAAGCAATCCAAGTAGTCGGTATACAGATATTCAAAAGCAAAATGCTTGGCTTATGTGATATACTGCGAAGATTTGAGTATATAATTAACTAACTGAGGAACCAAGGACACTTAATCTTCCCTCTAATGGCAAGTTCAACCCATCACTGTCTCTCTCTGGGGGACAAACTGTAGCTTGTTTTCTGGTCACCAGGGCCTTTGGTTGTCATTTTGCTCTTTCTTATTCATCTTATCCTTGAGTTCTGGCACTGTTCCTTTCATCACTACTCAGACACAGTAAGAATTAACAAGATAAACTATGGTTCATTTCTGAAACTCTATTCATTATCTTATGTATTTTTAAATTGTGGCTGTTTATCTGACTGTCAACTCTCTGTCACAAAAATATCTGCTTTTCTTTCAGGGTATAGAAAAGGAATATGCATTTGTACATTTGTTGCCTGCATAAACATGAGTTTACAATATGTACCCTGGAAACCATTAACAATACCTTAAAAAATGCTCTAAGAGTAGTCATTTACCTCCAGGCTCTCTGGTTATTTGCATGGCACTGCATATCTATATGTGCATGTGTGTGCAGTATTTAGATCTATGAGAGAGAAAAAGCAGGATGGTGGTAAGGGGAGTGGGCTCAGGAATGAGGTGTGGAGGAGGCCAAATGTGGTTTGTATTGAGCAGCTCCCCTTAGAAAGTCTCATTGGGGTTCTTGGTGCTCGGTAGGAGTGAGTCCAGAGCTGCAGGCAGTCCCAACAGATAAATGTTGCTGAATTCAAGCTCTGCATAGAATTGATCACATAGTCCCAGATGTGAAAGCCCTCTTGCACCCCTCCCATGTTCCCTAGGGAACAAGAAGGCCCTTAAACAACTGGAGCAAAGCAAAAAAAATTCCATTTGCTTAGGAAACTCTTTGCTCACAGAAAGGCAATGAAAATGGCTGCTATGTAGAACTTCAAAACAAAAAAAATTCTGAGATGCACACATGAAAAATAAGGATGTGGTACAAGAAAAGAAGAAAGTAGTATGTCTAGTGTGTTCTGGGCCACACGCCAGGCTTGTGGACCAAGAATCAGGGACATACAATCATTCTCCCCGGCTTGCTGATCTCTGTGCTGGCACAGGTGTGGGACTGCACACAACAAATCCAGAAGCCTCAGGCCACGTGTATGTCTTAAAGGTACCTCTTGTAAATATTCACATAGTGGAGAATGTAACAGTGATTTTGCAAACCTGTCACTACAATTATTATGTTTTCTAAACTGCTGATATACTCAGCAAAGTTATTACTCACCAAGGAAGAAATTTTGCAATGCTAGATTACACAAAGAGAAACAAAAGACATCTCAACAGAAAAAGTAAGAACTTGCCATACGTTGATAAACCCGGGGCTTAAGATATACATTGTGAGCAAGGAGAGTCAAAGTGAAGGCTGATACAACTTCCTTATTCATTCTTCTTAAACTGCTACTGTCACTTGTGTACAGTAAACCTGTTTTGGTTCATGGATCATTGACACTGTAGACCAAGATATTTAAAGTTGCTGGTATCAAAGTAGCTGGTGTGCCAGCTGGCAGAATGGGACCTCTAACCTGTGCAGTAAAAAGCCTTGCCATTTTGCATGAAAAAGATTGCACTTTTGTAGCAAATCTTCTTTCTGAAGATGAAAACTGTGTCCTTATTCAAGTTAAAACATTAAATCTTGAATGTCTGTTTTTACCTAAAGAGTCATTTGTGCATAATTTTTCTTTAAACAAATAAATTATTGAGCTATCATGAACAGTGATACTGAGCAGAAAAATACTTTATACCACTCATTTTGATAGTCCTTTTTGATATGCATCTTTATAACATTAAAACATCAATTTTCCCCAGTTTAGAGAAATAAAAAAGAAAGTTCATTAGCCCTATCCAAAGAGATGAAAGAGGATTATAATGTAATTACCGACAGACCCTTAATACAGTGGTAGAAGTGACTGATGTTATTATTCTAACACTGGAAAATTTACTGTAGATGTTTTTGAGTCAAAATATTCATACTTGTCTGTTTAATGTAGGTACTTTCAAACATTAATTGTACCTGATAAAAAGCTCACATCCTGACTGATATACATGTTAGAGGTACTGTGTGTTGTCATCTGCAAGTCTGGGTAGCTCAAGGTTATATGACTGGGTTAATAGGATGAGATTCGCGGTTTAACACACAGGCTTCTAACACACAGCCATAAAGATGCTGAATGAAATACAACTGACTCTCCTCTTAGGAAGCCATCTGCAGGCCTCTAGTGATTGTTTCAAAAGTTAGAGATTCTTAAACGTCCTACATTTCAAAGTGTTTCATTTGTACAAAGACTTATAAGTGAAATAGCATGGAAAAGACACCCACATGAAGGAAATCTGTGTTTAAATATTTATCTGATGGTTTTTATTTTAGAAAACATAATTTTTTGTACAAGAGAAAAAAGATAAGAGAATTATTTTCATGAAACAACTGATCTGTATCTAATCTGTAGAGACATATTATTATCAAAAATAGACTCTCTCAAAAATCAGGGATAGCAAAGATTTCCTAATATATTTGATTAATCAAAACCCAAACGGAAAGTTGTGATCTTCCCAGATGCTGATAAGGCGTACAACTTGCTTCAGGGCATTATAAACCATGCAGCACCAAATGCTTGCATATATTTCACAAAACACCAAGCTCTCAAATATTTCTGTGAAAAAGGTCTGCCATTAAAATCTTACTGCTTCTTTTTCTGGACTATGTTGTATGGACGTAGTACAATGTACTCATTTCTGAAGAGACATTTTCTTTTTTTAATTCCTATGTCTGCCAGGCCAGCACAGTAGATAAAGTACAGATAGCAGGTGATGCTTTTTTAGAAACGGCAAATAAGAAACAGGAACACGGATCCTCAGCCCTTCTGGCTAATCAGTAAGGCCCAAGGAAAAGGATACACATAATTGTTTGTCACTTCAGATCTGTATCCATTTTAGTCCAGCCTATTTTGCTGACTTAAATGACATTTAGGAATTATTTTAACTTCTATTAAAGACATGTCCACAGACTATGGATTATTCCCTGAGCAGCAAAGAAAGCGGAAAGAAGATAGAAATTAGGAGAGAACAAATAGTGACTCTATTTCAACCAGAGATTGTATCCTTTGCATCACAAACTACCCAAAAAACAGAAGAGCATAGTAGTAAGGATGCTAATAAACGTTGCTCAGTCAGAGCATAAGCAATATTTTGTCACTACGTGCAACAGTATGAGATACTCAGCATCCACAATCCTCTTCTTGAAAACACTCACATCTTGCAGATGTTTTCTTGTCATTCTTTGTCACCCCTGCACATACCAAGTGGGGACTAATATATCAGTGTCATACACACATGGAGGACGGAGGGGAAGAGGAAGAGGGTTTATGAGCTGATCTGAAGAAGACAAATCTGTCCATCAGTCCATCATTCAATGCCAAGAGTGAAAGAAACCATCAGAAGGACCAACTTACATCACAGTAAAAAAAAAAAAAGAAAATTAAAGCTTTTCTCCTTGTTTGGCTTCTTGTTCAAATATGTTGTATAAGCTGGGTGCTGCACATGGTAACAAGCTATAGCTAGTGTTCCACATTAATCATCCATTGATTGAGTCAACTTTTTCTAAAATTAGTAATTAATTTGCTTTAAGTTTGATACCAATGCATGATATATTTTGACACTTCTCAAGACGGGAAAGTTGCCTCAGGTGCCAAGTTAACACCACAGAAAAATTAAACCAAAGGCTAACTACACTGCCAATATTGCCCATGTATTGAGTTTACATGTTGCATACATCCCAAAATTAGCCTTTCTAAATATTTAACTGCCTATACCATTATAGCTTCAAAAAGGGGGGGGGAACTAATTAAAAATAAAGAACTCAAGGAGGAACTCAAGCTTTCACAAACTATCTTGTTCAAACAGCATCAGAAATTGCTCTCTTCCTTGTCAACACAATGGCACTGCAAATAGTAAAAAAAAAAAGCAGTAAAAAACAACCAGTAAAAAAAAAACCAAAAACAGTAAAAAAAGCTACAGTGTACACTGAAAACAGAAAACAAGGTCAAGGGTGATATTTTAGCTAAAATGCTTTCTTCAAGTGTGCACAAACTAAAACAAGCTTCATACATTCTCTCTTGTAAGCTCCCAGAAAGCCTGATAGGCAAAGTTCTGCTTCCCATATTTTTATTTTTATTCATTACTGTTTACATGAATGTCTCATTAACCCTTTCTTATAGCTCATTTTAGACTATGGAATAAATCATTATCATTTTTCAAGTTATGCAAGACACCAGTAAGAGGGACAGTATATACAATGCTGTCATCAAAGACAGGACTGTTATATTCAGTGCCAAACCGTAAACAATTAATATTGAAGGCGACTTTAATAAAATTATCCAAAAGACTAAGTATATTTCCTAGCTTTTTTATCTGGTGGCATCTTTGACTTCCTCTCCCCACTTTTCTATCCCTCTTCCAACCACATCTGACTTCATCCACAGCTGAAGAATGTGACCTTGGACTCAGGCTACCCTAAATGTAGTAAATGAATGCATGTCAAGTCACTAGGGTTTATTAGTAAATCTGTAATTAATCATTCTGTGCCACCCAGAATTATTGTCATTTTTATCTCCTTCGATATACCTTTTTATGCTTTTATAGTCTCCGTTCCTCACGCATTTTTTTCCTTTGTTTCCAGCAACTGATCTGGCTTCCTCTGGGGATATTCCAAGTTCAGAGTGAGTTTTACATTCTAACTTCAGATCTTACACACTGGAGATACAGGATTTCTGTAGCTCTCAGTACAGTTTGCCTGGGAGATTAGTAAATTCATACTATGTAGAAGAAGAAACCAGATTCACACTTCTAAAACAGTATTTCATGCATAGCAAGATATTATTCTGATAAGAAAGTCAGAATGATCTAGTGGAAGTTAAAATTAATGTTGAAAGCAGTGATCTGACATTTAACAGGAATGAGTGTATGGAAACACAACACAAACCTTGACTGTTGTTCCCAAAATATGCAAGAGACATGCAACCTTTATCAGCTGCTACATAAAATTGCCATTTAGAAGGAAAAGATAAATAAGTACAGAAATGCCACAAAGATATGGGACATGCCAGAGAACACTGAACTGAGTTATCATTTTAAAACAGGAGCATTTGAGCAAGATGCAGAAAACCCCCCAAATGTAGGAAAGGAATGAAATAATGGACAAATGAGGATTTGGCCAGAGGAATTGGTTAAATTCTAGAATATGTGGAATAAAGAAAAATGTTTTAGTTTATGAGATTAACAGAGGATATTGCTGGTTATTTTATTTCATTTTATTACAGGTTACTTAATTGGAGAAGGGATATTATCTTTTTTATAACAACTGGTCCAATCTCAACAGACTTTTGACTTTGTAAAAACCTTTGGCTTTTACTTTTTGTGATGTAAGGACCAGTTCTTATTTACACCCATCCCTCATCAGCCCCTACAGGAAAATTTAAGGATAAAATGCCATTAGCCCCTAGAACTCAGTCAGGTGGACTAAGGGATACAGTTCATTAACTCAGCTGCAGTATGAGGCTGGTGTATTCACCTGTCTCTTCACATCTACCTTCCAGTTACTCCAACTCTTGTACTGAACTCACATGAAAGAATTATAAAGACAGGCACTATACATTAGGCGTAACCATAAGAAATGTTTTCAGACACACCTGTATCTGAATAATGACAATGAGAGCCTGCAGTGTTGTGCAAACTGAAGTTACAGGTTTGATTCTGCAAGAAGACTAAGTTGAAATGTTGTGATGATGGAGACATTAATTCATCAAAATGTATCAATGTTCTTATAGGAAATACAAGGCATTTGTGTGAAATAATTTTCAAACCTTAACATTGGAGTCCTTGCTCCAGTTAAAGCCAAAATCTAATGAATTTCAAGAGGGTAAGATTCTTCCACAGCTTCTTACAGATCCATACCCAGGCAACACTGTGTACCCTAAGTTCCCCAAAACAGGGAGGTTCTTTGTGCTAATCCTGAATGACCATGTTACAGTCTGTCAAGTTGATTTGTACTATCATGAATATTATGGTGACCAAGGTTTAGCCCTGCAAGATGAAAAAATGAGTCCCTAACCACACACACTAGTTTCCCCTGAGACATTTCTAAAAATTCAGGTAGGAAGAAAATAGCATGTAATGACTTTTCTTTCCTTCTTTCTTTCTTTCTTTACTTCTTTCTTTACTTCTTTCTTTCTTTTCTTTCCCTTTCTTTCTTTTCTTTCCTTCTTTCTTTCTCTCTTTCTCTCTTTCTTTCTCTGTCTTTTTCTTCCTTTTCTAATGGATACCACGTATATAGGGGTTGAAGAGACGAGAATACAGTTTTAATTCCTATAATATTTCTATAATCAGTGCTTTGTATCTGAACAAAAGTGTAAAGAAGGGCATAAATGCACTAAGCTGCATTTCAAAAATGACATTGTAATTGCTGGGACTGCCTATCTTACCTTGGCCTCAAGCATTTACCAGGATTCAAATTTATTTCAAACTGTTCTCCCAAGTCTGCCTAATTTTTTTTTTGTCCAAATAGCAGCAACTCACAGTTAGTGAACAAAGCTTCAAGATTTTTTTTTACTTACAGCTAAATTTAACTTTACCCATCCAATAAAAAAGAAATAAGGGAGCCTTTATTATCTCCCTGGATTTCTGGGTATGATACCACATCATAGAGAAGTGGTTATTAGAGACAATGGCCTACCAAGGTGAAGTTTGTAATAAAGCCTATTATGTGGTTTCACCATTGACACTAATGGAATGTAACAGTGATTTAGAATGATTTAATGGTTCCCAGGTTGTGCTCTAATAGTGCTCTTTATATTATGATGTATATCACAAAACCTAATGTGGCTGTTGTGATATATTGACAGTATTCATGCTGTTTCATTTTTTTAGGGGAATTTTAAAAACTGTCAAAGAAGAAAATTAATAGGCTGCAACTGCTTTATTTTCAAGGGATCTGTTTTTTAAATGTATGTGCATAAATTTCTATTTGGTGCCATGCTTAAGCTAATAAATTCATTTACATTTTTATTCCGAAGTCATAAAAGTGGGAATGCGTGCATGCATGCATTTGTGTGTGTGTGTCTGTGTTTGAAGCCCTGCTTTGAAAAGATTGCACTGTCATCTCAAAATCTGTTTACAAAATGGTACTAATGGTTTCAAATGCTCCTAAAAGGGGAGTGCAAAAGATGAGTTTTCTTCTTCTCATAGGCTGCAAAATGACATTAATTTAATAAGAGGGAGACAGTTGGGGGTATGACTACAGATTCACTTAAAAAACATCCAGGCCCTTAGGGGTCCAGGTGGCTTTTAGACTTGCACTTAAAGTCTGGAATTTAAATAAAAACACAATCATTCTGGAACAGACACAAAGGAAGATGTATTAGAGCTGAGTTACCTGCATTTTGAAATGGTTTGTGGGCATCTCAGCAATGCCTGACCTATTAGCTCTAAGGCACTTGTGGTTTCAAGTAGGTTAAAGAACAGTAAGAACTGCATTTTCTAAAAGGTTTTTTCCCTCTTCCTGTAACTTAAAAGTTTACCTAATGAAATATCATTGCATTAAAGGTCCTCATTCTGAGTACGTCCCAGGCACTCCAGGCCCCTTGAATGGCAGAGAAATGGTCAAGGATTGAAGTTGTGATGGTGAGTTGCTAGTGAAAATACACACAGAGCACAGTTCTCTCCAAAAAAAGGTGTTTCATACCTGGCTATATTTACCCTGTGAATGTTAGAGCAAAGGTCCTCAGCATTTTTCCTGATAAGTGTTTCCTTCCCCATTTGCACACCTTAACCCTTTTTAAAGAGTTTCCCATACTTTCATGTTGAAACCAGGCACAGATCTTTTGGAGAACAAAAAAAGGGAGGGACCATGAAAACTTGATTAGTGCTTCCTAGATTGCTTCATCTAACACTGAAAACATCCCCACTCAGGCTGAGAAGTGGAGATGTCTCCCATCTCTACTCCCCTAATACTAAAAAGAACGGGAAAATGTCACTCGTGGTGAGGGTGGGAGGACAAGAGTACCAGTCCTTATAGGCATGGTAGAGGGGAAGAAGACAACAAGAAGGAGACAGCTGCCTGACAGTGAATGTGTCCTGTCATAAGAGACTGTCCTGCACTTGTGTCATGGGAGTCTTAGGTCTGTTTTTCTGTCCCTGAATAATCTGAGCCTTGTGTTGTGTGCTGCAACTGCCACTGCCACAGCAGGAGAAAGATGACCCTAGAAAGGATGGGTCCTGAGTCCCACATGGGTAATGATGGCTGTACGCTCCCTTGCCTCCTGGAGAATGAGCATTGGTTCAAGCATCTTCCACATCAGCTGGTAGGTGCTGCTCTGACACCACTGGTACTGCTGAGGTGGGCACAAATCTGTGTGGGTTCATGCTGCACTCTCCTTTTGGAGGTGCAAAGGAGAATAATTCATTTAAATCACCCAGCTGAATTTATCCCAGGTGATGTGTTCCTTGGGTGCCTACACTAACATAAATACTATCACTTAAGGGGGAGAGAGACACCACAATCCAGAAGGAAAAGTGATGTGAATGAATGCTCAGATAGAACATGGATAGTGGTGAGCACAGTTTTTGGGCTGTCACCATCATATTAAGAACTTTCCAAGCAAAGAGGGAACTTGTTCATTTGGGACCCTGAAAAGAGCCTGCTTTGCCAAACTGTAGGCCATAGCCATTTATGTGGCTTATATTATATGATACTTACAAATTACTCTGTTACAGGGTGAAAACATGACACTTTTGTCATATCCTGATTCAGGTTAGCTTGCTTGTAGACTTTCTTGTTTGTTTGTTTGTTTGTTTTTTCACTGTGAAAACACTAGCTTGTGATAAAACCACTTATGAAAAGATCTGCTGGAACACAGCCAGCCATCTCCTGGTGGGATCACAGTTTGCATTGCATGTGCTTCCACCCTCATGGCCAGTGAATTCAGTGAGCAGAAAAGGACAATTTTCTCCAATTCACCCCCTAAAACCGTCCACAAAACCATAATTTTTCAAGTGTAAAGACTATGTACAGACTGGAAAATGGTTTTATAAATAGAATCTTACATTGAATAATGATTTTGGGGCACTGAACTGAGAGAGGACAGGCAGAATTTTGGAGAAAGTAATTTGGTTTTGACACTGAAGTTATTTCAAAGCTATAAGCAAGATATTTCTCAGGAGATGTTCTCTCTTTTTTTCCTTTTTGTGCTGTATCATCCCTGTGGAGAGCTTTGTGGAATCATACAGAACAAAATTGGGCAAAGTATGTATTATATAACTTCCTGGTTCTCTAAAAATAAAAGGAGCACCACTATCACCTGAGCTTCTCCCTACCCGAAGTTTATGTACAGCACATGGAAAGTGGGGTCGGATAATAGTGGAGATCATATAATGAAACATAAAGATCCTTTTTACAGCAATGCATTGAAATTTGCATAATTATTATCCCATTTTGACTTTTTAACTTCAGAGAATCTATGTGGGTCAGTTTTCCCTGTTTTAATTAGCAAAATCAAAATAACAAAAAATGGCAATTTCCTTTTTTCAAGCTCAAGTGGACTACTAAGCCTGTAGCAATAATTATATTTTTCAAATGTGAGGTGCCTAATTTAAAATACAAGATTCCCAGTAGTTGCAGTTTTAAGGACAAGAAGTGACAGAAGCAAGTGAGCCTTTTGTTCTTACAGCTTCCCAGCTGAAAGTCCTCTCAGCATCTAAACTTTGTAGGAATTGTGTCACTCATGTAAATAAATTTCTATGTCAATATTATTTATTGTAAAATATTTTACCCACTGGGGTAAATGAAGAGCAAGGCTTTACTAATCAGATTACTAGCACGCTTATTCTAATTTATACCTTCCACAGTTAGCCTTTAAGCCACAGTTGACCTCTTATTTTTTATATTAACTGGAAACAATTCATCAAGTGAGTTACCCCTCTCCTTTCAAATCCACTTGTATTACTAAAAGGTTGAGTAAAGACCTCTGGGGAACGAGGGCAATTTTTGACATGGATCTCAACAGATTAAACTATGCAGGGACAATATAGAATACATTGGAGCAATAACATTATCACATCATAGCCTGATTGAGAGGCATTTCCTTGCATTTTTGTCCTTTTACCATAAGCCAATAGTAGCCACAGGCATTTGACTGGAGAGCCCGGAGGATTGACAGGCCTGGCAGTCATTACACGCTGGATTGAATACTAGATTACTCCAAAGTGGCTCAGGGTCAAGGATCAGTGTGTTCCCTTTTGGCACTAAATGACTTTAATATCCTTACTGTATTAGTCAATTACTTTAAAGCTGCTGCTCTCTGAGCTCTCTCTGCCCCCCTGCAGTTTACTATGGACATTTGAATTGCTCCCATACTTAACCCACACATCTGCTTTTAGCTGTCAAAAGAATAGTGCTACCACTGGAGCTATTGACAATGCAAAATGAACAGAGATACTTGCTGTCAGTGTCAAGTGGCACTTTCTTTCCATTGTTTGTTTTAAACAAGTCCTAAATAACTCCACAGTGAAACTTCCTAATTCAGGAAAAGTCGGATCGCGTTTTGCAGCCTACTATTAATGTAATCTCAACCTGACCCAAACAAGCAGCAGCAGCAGTAAATTATCCTGTCCTCAGAGTTAATTGTTTTTTTGGGGAAAGAAAAAATGTCATCCAAAGGGCTGAAGTACTGTGGCAATACACAAAAAGAAGGGTTGCTTTAAACTCTTGCTTAAATTTCACAAGAGTCACTGTGACTATAGCAAATTACGCTGCACTTCTGAATTTATTGGTGCAACACAGTGAAGAATTTTATGTCATGGCCACTGAACATTAAAAGGTCTGACTTGGCTTGGTGTTAAACCAACATGTCTAGATTAAATATGAGCAGAACTGATCTGAATTTTAAAACTGCTTGAAAGTCATGCCTTTAGTGTTTTAGTGAAAGTGATATCACCACACATGAAAGCACATCTGTGTTGTGGGGCCCAACTTGTGTGTGGTGATGTCATTGGGCTAAAAAAGCAGCTCAGGATTTCACAGCTAGATACATACAGAAATAATTTTCTCTTACGAATATACCTATTTTCATCTGTGTGAGGATAGATGGGCACTGCGTTTTACTGGAAGAGCTGTCAGCTGTAGCTTGGTGAGCCCATGTGTATATCACTTGCATGTAGGCAGTCATATCTTTTTCTTTTCTTATTAAGTTGTAATGTGGGTATAAGGACTGGTTGTTTTGTTACTCTTCTAAAGAATACAACCAGCGTTTTACAAGGAATAGCACCATGCATATTGCCACGTGCATCAAATTGATCTACTTTGTGGACAATCCAAGAAGTATCTGTGACATCGATGTTACCTTTCTTATCCTTCAGAGAGTTGTTAAATACCCTCAAGAGCAAGGGCTTCAGATGCTTCATTTACTGCATGAAAAAAAGGAAATTTTGACGTAAGTGATAGATGTAACACAGGTCATTACTATGGGGAATTCTAAAAAATCTGATATCCAGGTGGCTCAATACATTTAACAGGGAAGTATCCACTCAGACCTGTTTGTTGATGATAGGGCCAAAGGAAAAATGAATCTACTGTGCACCTTAAGCTTCTGGAAGGCTTAGGCAGTGTCAGAGACATTCTAGTTCCCAGCTTCAGCCGTCTTTGCATTTCACTTGAAATTAAAATTTCTGTGTTAGGAAGCAGATGAAACAATATTTTAAATAAAATACTCAGTCTCTAAGTACCTGTCCGTATTATTCAGGGTCTTTGAGGATAATAAATACATTTTAGGTAACAGAGCACTAATAAAAATGCAGTAGCATCATCAGTGCTAGAATATATGCATACTTGCGTGTATTTCAGCACACAGAAACATTTTATATGATGAATTTTGAGTTTTGCATTTCAAGTATATATTACATGCATTTCTACTCCAGGAAGGCAGACAGACATGTGGACAGTAATATATATTTCGTTTGCAGCGTGCCTCAGCTCAGTGGCTAAGCATAATGAATGGTGCCTTGGGGAATGCTCTGAATAATTGTGCTAATTTAAAATTTAGTCAGCAAAGGACCTTAAAAAACTTGATACCTCTTGGTAATGATGCATCATTAGCACTTTTCATTCATTTATATTTTGTTGTGTTTAGGGATTTGGGTATTCAGGAGAAGAAAGGTAGCCTGACAAGAGAGTGATTGAATCAGCCCCCTTGATACCTGGGAGTGACAGAAGGTGAAGTACTGTAGCTGCAGTTGACAACTACTTTAGTATGAGCCACTTATAAATATTTACAATTCATAAGTCAATGATGAGCTTGTGTATAGCACATAAATAATACCATAAGTATTTGGCATATTTATTTGGAGTCTGATCATTAGTTTGGAGATAGCTTAGTGTTA
>VYZX01006385.1:52096-74787 GCA_013401335.1 Brachypteracias leptosomus
AGGGGAATCTTTATCCAATGCACTTGGAGAGCACCTTGGGGACTCATTCCGTGTCTGTCACCTTTCCCGTCTCATTGACACTCAGCTTCTTTACCACCATTACACTGTGCAACCATTTCACTTTACACCTCATGGTTAGAATATTAAAAGGAGAGAATACTACACTACTTGCTCCAGATAGCAGAGTTGTTTTTGACACTTAAAATAGAAATTGTCACTGAAATATCACAAGGACATGACTGTCTCCAGCTCCTGAGCTCCAGCAGAACATTTTAAAGCTCAGAGCTGTATTATTTTGCAGCTAATGATAGCTTTTATCGTATTTCTTAAATGGCTTGTTTCTTAATTTCTTAATTAGCAATGAAACACTTAAGGATACGTCATGTCATGTAGACCACACAAATGATTTCTCTTAGTTAAATTTCCTCCTGTCACAGTAGCAAGGANAATGCAACTACATTTTTTAAACTTAAAAAATGCTCTAATTTCACCTGCTTGGTGATTTCAGAAGGAAGCTAATTAAAGCCAATGGAGAATTTTAGAAATGAAGAAAAAAAAACAAATTAGGGCAGCAGGGGGAAAATAAGTTTTCTAATTATATATAATGAGGATTTCTTCTGTGTAATGCAGCAAATGTTCACCTTTTCTATAATATCGAGAGTATGGTTATTTCTGCCGTGTGGCCAGGGGTGCTACCATACAGATGTGTGTACCCGCCACACAAGTATTTGATGTTATTAAAGAGTTCTAGTTAGTCAAATGTCCATGGGAGTCACATACTGGTTTTGTGTAGAGACTGTATTTGACTGTTGATTATAGTAACCACAGCTATTGCCTCAGTTGGCTGTTTTTGTCACTTTGTTTTGTTGGTAGATTCTTGAGCTTCTCTTAAAAGTAGGGAGGTGTGGGAAGGGTATATTATTTTGGTAAGTATTAGGAAGAAATAAAGCTATATGCTGAGTTTGGTTTTGTCTTCTACCAAAGATCATTTCAGGGAATTGAAGAAAGTGTGCTCTCATCCTATCCTTCTTCTTCTGAAGCCAGTGGGATTTCTGCTACAGACTCCCTCAGGACAGGCTGGATGCAGTATTTTTTTCAGTAGTGGGCAGCCACTGGTGTTAAGATAGATCCACTATTTCTCGGAAACATTTGAGTGTACATGTCCCAGCCTTGCATTATCAACAGTTCAGTCTTTCATCATTGACTCAGCAAATATACTTTGCTCTGAATGAAATGAAGACGCACTCTTGGGGTTGTAAATTTTTCTAGAGGATTCTGTACCCTCCCCATGAATCCTGAGTTTAAGAGAAGAGGTAAGGGACAATTGGAAGATTGACTTTAAAATTACAATGTTACTGGTAATGTTTAGGGGATGAAGAAGGCCTGGAAAACAAACTCTGACAAGAATTATCAGTCCTCTGATATTTGATGTAAGCCATTGATGGTGTGCAAAATATAGTGAAGATGATGAATAGGAAAATAAGATTTTGATGTTCTCTTATACAGTTACCCTGAACTGACTGAAATCACAAATGTTTTAAGTCTCATTTGTTTTACAGAACTGAGTTTAATTAATTAGAACTAGGTCCAGTCATGCATGTCTGTGCAAAGTGAGGATGAAGCACTTTTGCTCTGATGACCTCCTTCATCTCTACTCTGCATCCATTCTGCACAGGGAGAAATAAATGAATGAAAACCAAGGTTGTGAGGATAAGATCTATATCACCAGCTCTAGCCTGTTCACCCTTACCTTTCTTGTTTGAATTTCAAGTCACTGTACTTCATTCTAGGTTCAGACCAAAATTCCTTCATCTATGCTGTTGCTTTAGCTGGTCTGAGATCTACCATGCATGAACAGAATGTCAAAGAGGAAGCTAGTTTATGATTATTTTAGAAAATTTTTTGCTTTTCACTTCAGCACACATAATCTTAAAAAGTCTGTCAATTGGGATATTTAAGTTTCCTCTACTATTTCAATATGTTCAGTTAAGTTAAAAACAGTGGAGTGGTTTGGGGTTTTTTTAACATTAACATATAGTTCACACATATCTGTCTCCTCTTTTAAGTGGCAAAATACAATTCTTTTGAAAATATATAGGGGAAATGCTCCATGTCAATACTTGTAATATCAGGACACAGATTGTGAACTGTATTTCTTTGTCTTTCTCAGAAAGGTAATTATGAGTGTGGCAGAGAAAGAAATCCTTAGGCTCGGTTTTCCAGGAATCGCATGAAGCAGGTACTTGATTTGGTATTCTGCAAGTGCTGCTACTGGCCACAAGTCATTGTAGTAGAAGTTAGGATTTAATATGTTTAAACTTTTTCTGTGACCTCCCTCCCACCTATTAAATTTCTTAAAACTGTCTTTATCAGATTCTCAGGGATAATTTCTGTTTGGGAGTTGATGAAGCTACATTAAATCTTCCCAATGCTTTGAATACCCAAACCCATGTCTTTCATATGTAGCAGAATGCTATAACTAAAACCTTAAGGCACCTAACATGTATGTAAGCACTACTACTTTTATTAATTTTTACTAGTACAACAACATAGATTTGAATAAACAATAAGTGAAATTAGGCACATTTCATCATTAATCATTTGACTCTGCCACCTTGGACTTATGGAGGCATCAACTCTTTAATTTCTATGTAATTGTATATATGCAAAGATAGAGAAATGTACACTTCAGAATAGGTCTCTTAAGGCCAAGAAAGTTCAAATTTAATCCTCCCACTGCCACAGATCTGTGTACAATTTTCTTTAAGCTCAAGTAGAGTTGCATAAATAGAAGCAGCAGAGCATCTGACCCATCACTCATATTCAGGATTGTTTCTGTTTCAGATGGTTTTGCTAAAGTTACTCAGTTTTGAGCAATTCACCTTTTCTTTTGAGAAACTGTGAAGGCATAAAGATACGAAGACCTGCATTATATGAATGTCCATAGGGAAAGGAAAAACTGAATGCAGAACGCCTTTCAACATCTGTGTCCGCCTTGCAAAACTAATGTTATGGTGGACAGCTGAGAGAAGAATACACGCTGTGTATTGATGAAATGAAAAGCTCACCCTGAATTTTATTTTGTTTTAAAAAAATTTATTTTATTTATAAAATATTTAGCTTTTGGGGGGAGAGGGGGGGATTTTGTGGTATGAGTATCATGTATCCACTTTTGCCTACCTAAGAGGAATGCTTTGAAGGAAGTAAATCATATACGTCTAAGCCCAATTGGTGACTCTCAAAATCTTTCTCTGTGGACCCCAAGGTCATATCTGAACATCTGCTTATCCTTTAATATATGATTGAAAACGTGCAATGAAACACTAATGTAACTACTTTGTAGCGTCATGAGTGGACAGGTTACAAAAAGCTGGCCAAGAGGGTGAATAAAATTAATACGGTATTGTTCAAGGGCCCGATTAGCACTATTTATCTGTCACTTCCTTTCAGATTTGGAGATTTCATTGCATCAAGCTTGGAGCTTAACACTTACTGCTTGGATCATTCATCCTGGCCTAGTTTGTCACAAGCATCTGAAAGTTCTGCTCTGAATGACTTTGATGGTGTCAGCTCTGTCAGCGCCAAAGAAAACCCAGGGTATATGTTTACAGTCTCCTTTTTATACATGTCTGGGGCAGAAGAGCTATTGAAGTAACTTACTGCTTACCCACACAGAGAATATTCCTACAATGTCACAGCAGAGGTCATTGACAGGGCAACACAGCGAAGACAGCTTCCAAAGAGTGTGCTTAAGTTTTCCATAATGCCCTTCCGACTTTTCTCAAATACGATCAGGAAAAATATTTTTAACCCTTTTATAATTAACAAATGCAAATGCAAAAATATGTCTTTAAAACTTTACCACCTGCAATATTATATGATGTTTGCAGGAATAACCATCACATGCTATAGTAGTGCCACAGTTATGGTAACAACCAGAATGGTACATCATTTTTCTTTTTTAACAATAAATATTTGTGACTGCTAATCTATCCAGAGAAGCTATATAATTTCTTGTTGATGTTGCTATACTGACCTCTGCAGGCTTTGGAAGTTTGGAACATTGTTTATCACAGTGACTGCTGTGACCTAGTCTGCAGCTAAACGAGCCTGTAGCACCAAAATATTTGAGGGCTAACATACATGTCTGAGAGCTCTATTTCTTTCCAGTTCTAAATAACAAACTGAAAAAAGAATTTAAAGCAACAATTTGAAGGTAAGTGTTCATTATGTCCAGAAAATGTTATTTTAGGAAAAAGCAAACTAAGTAAAAAAATCAGTATTTAAGTGAGTACTTTACAGATTTGGGAGTTTATGGTATAACCTGGTTATGAAGTAATACAGCCATTTTAGATGAAAAATATTATTCCTATTAACAACTGCACAAAGCTTGTCTGTTCAAAAAAGGAAATTCTGCTGTATATTTAATCCAATTTGATACAGTCTGTTATTCCGCTCCTAGATCTAGTTAAATTAAAAGTTGCATATGTTCAGTATAGGTTTTATAAGTATAAGCTTTCTCAACTAGGACAGACACACAAGTATGAATAGTGATACCTAAATGATGCAAAAATTCCCTAGTTTCTGAGTTTCAGTATATTGAATTAAATTAATTTCACATATAGAGTATAATGCATTCATTAATTTAATCTGGGTTATTTTCTGCTAAATACTTATTGCCTTTCTGGAGTTAAGTGTGTTCGTTATATTCATTCATGTCCAAATACAATTTTTCAATTAGGATCTGACACTTTTTTTATACATATATATCATTTTTGTAAGTTATAGTCATATTTGGCTGACATATAGAGCTATGCCCTATACCTTGTTTATGTTAGAAACAAAGACTCTCTGAACTGCAGCTCTGTTTATAACTATTTGTGGTTTAACAAATGACAAAATACAGAAGACTTAAAAATCTTGGTCTGGAAAAAATATCTCAGTCTGGTTTATGTTTTCATCTACTTTCCCCACATTTATTGATTTTGTTAACTGTTTCAGCCATCCACTGTACACTTCTCTGACCACATCATATTTATGTTGTATGCAGGTAACTGACATCTGAAGAAAAACAAAACATACAGGATGAAGTCGTCTCCTCTGAAAGCTCCCATTGACTTTAGGAGAGCCAAGAATTTTCCTGCTGCTTTTTTGTCTCTCTTGCTTCATCTTCAGAATTAAACGCTCTTCTGGACAAATTCAAAATTTATCTAATTAATCTTATTCTGTAATAGGCTGACTGGATATACTCTGAGACATACAGACATATGGACATTCCCTTCTCCACTCTTTGTTGAAAAAAACATGCCACTTGGGATGGATTATCACTCACCTTGGATTAAATATTCTGTAATCCAGTACTGGTAACTTTGAGTTGCCAACAGCTGGCTAAAATAGGGAACATTTGGTGGGAAAGGAAAATACACATAGGAAGCTGCAAGATACTTCTTTAAATATTTGGCTTAACATTCACTCTCTCAGTTTTATTTTTTCCAGCTTTTAGTGTTATCACAACAAATGATTGAGATAACTGGAGGTTTTGTCTGAGAGAAGAAAGATTTTGAGATTGCTATTCCATTTATCTTACGCTATTTACCTTAACAAAGTCTCTGATTCATAGTCTTCTAACTAGTCCAAGTGCTGGTCATGCTCTCGTGCTGATCCTGCCATTCCCTTGTTATGCTCAGAGCAATGGATGAAGGGGTAAATTTTTGTGCATTTACAGACTGCCTAATCCAATGTTTCTCATCTAGATCAAGGTCAGTGTCAGCAATGATAGTTAAGTTTCTACAGAGCAAAATTCTGGCTACTAACATTCATATGAGGTACCTTCAAAGACTATATAGCTTTACATGGTACTCTGAGGTACATCCAGGGGCACATCTAATGTTCTCCAGTTACAAAAAAGCACTCAATCCATGCGACCAAACTAGGGCTAATCTGAAGCAAAAAATACACACATGTGTATAGTGAAGAATTTAGGACTTCGGAATCAACTGTTTTACTCTAGAGATCTGCTCCTTTTGCTCCACACTATTTGCTAATGTTAACAAAGCCACATTGTCTTATTCAGTCACATAGAAAATATTGACAGAGTTTGAGATTAAACTCCCATGTTTTAACCATGAGGGCCTAGCCAGTGAGAATGAGCAAAGGTAGACTCACTTCTGGCTACCAGCAAGTTTGTATAGTCTGGCAAAGTAAGAAAGGGCAACTGGAAAGGAAATATGATTCCACCCTTGACCCTCCCAAAAGGAAACACTAAATAATTGCAGGCAGAGGTGATGTAACAGCAATGATAGCAATTATCTATCCATACCCATACTCAGTCTCACTGTCTACACTGGAAACTGAAGTGCTGAGGAATCTGAACTGGCTTTACGGATATGTTTATGTTGTCATATGGTGTAGTGCAGAGAGGAAAGGTTTTGGTTTCACAAGACTTTTTCTTGTTCTAGGACCCTACACCTGCATAATACCTTCACAGCAATGAGTGTTCAGGCATGTGCCTGGCCCAGGCACACACTGTACATCTGCAGGGAGCTGAATACTGGAGAGCCTTGTGTCTACATGGCAACAGGGCAGGTTAGAGGGCTGCCCTCGGGCATGACTTCAGCTTCGGTTCCACTGAGAAGGAAACTGCTCAGTCTACCAGCAGCGTCTCTAGTGCATACTGCAAGTCTCCATATGTAAGTACAAAGCAAACTGGGACTAGGAAAACTCTCCACAGCACACTAAATTAGTAACCTGGATGCACATTAAGCACAGATACCAGAAGAGTTTAGCTATGGCAGCATAATTAACCAGAGGAGTTATGGTGACTTTTTTTCCAAGGTTATCTCAGGACTGTTAAGACATTCGGTATACAACTGAGAAAACAACCTGGAATATAGGCTGGAGGACCACAGAAATTTAAGACATGAGGTTTTCTTTTTTTCACTACTGGTTGCATCTAGATCTCAGAGTAAATTCCGAAGCTCATAGCTCATGGTATTTGAAGTAAGGCTCTGTGTGTGCTAATCCCAGACTACAGCACTAGGACAATTAATTTGAGGAGCCACTGAATCCTTTTCCTGACCATCAGTCTTGATTTCTTGATGTTCATGTCAGGCCTATACAGTAATGTGAATAATCATTCAATGCTACATTTCTATACTTTTCTGTTTTGACGGAAATTTGGGGCGTGTTCATGGCCTGATTCCATCAATGTAAAGACCACAGTTTTGCTTTCACCCTAGAAGTTTGTGCTAATCTGTGCTCATTTCTGTTGGATCTCTGTGAAAGCAGTTAACAGTGTGTCAGCTCCTTTTTATTTATCTAAGTGCAAGTCTTGTTATGTTTTGCTTAATCTTCCATCCATATGGTGACATGTAAAACTGAAGCTTGACCATTTAAGAGTTCGACAATACCCAGCCTCCCAGCAGGCTCCCCTAGGGCACCATGTCAGATGGTATTAGCAGAAGAACCAAAGCAAGTGTCCCTGCACCACTGCTTGGACATGTATAACTGAAGCACCCTGGAATCACAGAATACTGTGTGTACAACAGACTGTAAGCTCCCTTTAGACCACAGTATAGCTTTCTGCACATACTCTTACAATTAAATCTAAGAAGTAGCAGTAAAGCAGCAAAACAACATCTTTGCCTATTTCCCCTATTAAACAATTTTTTGATGGGGTGTAAAGCTGTCAGTGTAGTGCCAGCTACATTTCATTGTGTACTACTACTCCTACACAAAGTTACTTTAAGTTTCTTTATGCTATCAAGGTGGCACAAAGCAGATGCGATGAGGACTGTGCTCTGCCCCCTTTTGAAGCATCTGTGGTGCTATTTATGCAGTAGACTATATTTGGTACCTCATTACTGATATAAGCAGAGGCATCACCCATCAATTGCAAAGAAATTTTCCTTTGCATATCTCAGAGGCTGAACTTGATCCAGTACTTCTGAGACATTGGGCATAAAGTGGTTTTCCGCTGATGTTCTTTGATTTGCAAAAACCCCACTATAAGATGTGTAGTGTGCAAATAGACTTTGCACTCTACTGTAACTATCAGTAATGGTATGCAGGCTACAATTTAAGGAGAACTATTAGCTTTCTGAGATGTTAAATTACTGCAGAGCATGCAATAATAATAATACAGGAAAAGACAGCACCCTAGCGGGTTGAAACAAAGAACACTGTGCAGCCTGGTCATATGCAGCCTCTATAACAACACTTCTTTCTCACACAAAAAAGTTCCTTCCTGGGGAGCATGGTTGTTATACACTGACACTATATTCTTCTTGCACAATGGCCTTGATTTGGTGAAGTACCTTATTCACACAGGAGTCCCAAAGCAATTGAGCAGTCTCACCTGAGTTAATACAGTTCACGAGCTTAAAGCTAGGCTCATCCTGAAGACTTTACCTGAATGTAGCCTCTACAGTTTAGTTGCCTTTCGCATTTTCTGACACAAAGAGTTGAAGCTACTTCAATTAAATTTACCAATTTTGGATTTATTTTTTTTTTAATACTTTATAACTGATCTTGTTTATATTTTAGAACTTTAAAGTAAAGTATCTAGTGCAGTTTTCTTTAGTTTGGTGATGCCAGTGTCCGGCCTTTTTTCTTATTTTAGTGCAGTTTACAGCCAAGCTGACCACTTCAAGCATCCCAGTGTTTGACAAGTGGCTCAAGTGGTGTAGAAAGAAACTTACATTTTGTGAAACTCTCTTGTGTTTATTCAGGCCAGGAAAAGAAAGCAAGCCTAGATTAAAACCAAGTTCAAAAAGAAACACTAACCACAGAAGAAGAAAGAGAGAAATGGCATAATCTGGAAATATACTTTCAGGATAGTTTGACCCATTGGAAGATAAGGACTTGAAATCTTGGCCACGCCAAGCTTTTTGTCTTTCTTCTCAATATTGCTGGAGTACTGCCATATTTTCATGAATTCCCTGTCTCATAATAACATAAAAAGAGGTGAATGGCCAAAAAAATACCCATTAGAAACTAGTAATTAACCCAGCAACTTAACTTTCTCTTTGTACCTTAAGAATCATTTATACATTTTTCAAAAAACATATTGGTGGATGTACTTTGCAGATGAGAAGTGATAACCTCAAGTATTGTCCTCTGAGGTAAAGGTGTTTGGCCACAAGATTGGACAGCCAGATAATTTCTTCTGATTTCTGAATGAAGAGAAAATTGAAGGCCTACTACCTTGAAGAAAAAAATTGTCCATGTGTTTTTATAGCTTTTATACATGTAGGGCCACAAAGCTCCTGCTATAGTATCAACAGTAACAATATGGAACAAGCTGTGTCTTTCAAATGAATGCTGTGCTTAGCAAAACAATTTGTTAACAACTGTCACCTTGTTTGCACAGGAATAAATAAGGTCCAGTTTTATATTGCAGTAAGTAGCCAATAACAGTCTGGCTTTCGAGGGATTGCATTGTAGCAGTGGTTTTGCCCATTTCCGCTCCATCCCCTGAATATCCTGGCAAACCAGTTTAACTGTAGCCCTCAAATACTGGTGAATTCTAATTGATGTTGGCAAGTGGCCAGTGCTCCTGACTCCCTTAAAAAAAACGCTGCTCCTATTTTACACAAATTAGTTGGAAGAAAATTCTGGATTTGCATTCACTGATCTTCATTCCAGTAGATTTATATTTTATCAGTCGGAAAATAGTATTGCAACCTTCATAGAAATTTGTAAATAGCTGTACCTCCCATCCTAAAGTCCAAGCAAGCATTTAGAGGTATCGATACATTTGTATAGTCATATCTTATGTAGATCAATATTGAATCAGTATTAGCTGCTAAAAGCTCTCTTCAGTGATACAAAACTTTCTGAAATTTTTGGCTACTCCTCTGGTTTTGTTGATCTTATTTTTTCAGCAAACTGAGTATTCTATTTGTCTGCCTATGTTGCTTCAGAACTGATGTAAATGTTGCCAAGGGACCTTGACCTTTACCATTGTAAATAAATGTTGGTAGATAAGAATACTGGGAAAATATGGGACTTGTAGAGTTGTGTTATTAAGTGCATAATATGGTCACCACAATTGGAAATACATTATACAGAGAAATAGCAGACTACCATGATTTAACAAGACTTGTGCAAATATGCAGCCCTCAACACCATTTATGAATTAATCAAGTGCACAAGCACCTCTTATGAGGACTTCATATCAAGTAAGGAACTCGCCTAGGGACATAATACTATAAGACCCCTACAAAACTCATTAATAGAAACTACATCTTCCATTTTTTAATTTAAATATATAATAGAAAAAGAAACAAGCTGTATCAACTTACCACTGGACTTGAATTAGAGATAATGTACTGCAGGAATTAGAAGATTTTTAAAAATGCTGAATAAATACATATTTTATATTTAGATAGCTCCATTCCACCAAGACATTTCAAACAGCAATTTTGACACTGATGCAAATATTGTTTTCCCAGGCACTTATTTTGGATACAAAAGGCTTCATTTTGTTGTCATTACTGACACATACTTTTCTCAGGAAGCACAATTTGCTCCAATAAAAATGAGGGAATGGTTAAGTAGGACAGGTCCGTTGTGACTCAGCTGCCTGCACATCCAGTTCTCATACAAGAGGGGAGCAAGGAGTCTAGCTTAACCTTTGAAACAGGAGCAAAATTAGATAAAGTTGTGTGAAGTCACTATATTTTTACCTGGCTATTATGGAAGTACTTTTAAATGCTACTAGGCAGTTCAGATAATATAAAAATTCCAATACTGCCTACGACTCGAGTCAAGGGTACACTTAAAGAGTTATTAGCACCCAGCAAAGTGTGTTAAGTCTGACATTCATGATGTCTCAGTTATTAAATAGATACTAGTACATGTACTGATTTTCTTATAAAACTTAATAATGATAATGACCTTTCCATTTAGAATCAGGCTTTCAATGCTGAAAACACCAGCAGATTTATAGAATTTAATGCTAGACGCAAATTACAGATCATTGTCAGTTTTTCACATATACAGAACTTGAAATGTATTTTTCACTTTTCCTCTTGAACATTCATGTGTCATAATGACCATCAAATGTATATATTTCTATGCATAGCTAACATAATCGATGTTACACTCAATTTATCATTTGATTTAGCGCTCCTCTGCATCAGTGCACTATTCCACTGAGATGATCTGCGCACTATAGTGCCTCTCAGTGTTAAAAAAGATTTTTAAAAAATGTGCCAGGGACTCTGCTGCTGTTACTAAACAACAGAGAAGATGTTTTGTATTGTAAAACATCACCCTCAAACAGGCAAGTATATAAATTGGTTTGGGCAAATTGTGAAAGCAGATATTGAGGCTGTTGTTTTGCCACTCACTGTTCTAACACTACTTCAGGGATTTTTTTTTTTTCTTTTTAGGTATGCTGAATAGTAATAAGATAGACTCATAAAGAACATGCCAGACATTGTTAAATACGGAAAATAATTTGGCCTGGAGAGCTCAGCTTAGTCAAAATTACTGCATTTCAAGGACCAGGTTTTCATCTACTAAAAAATCAACACATTCCCACTGACTTCAATATGGCTACACCAGCTTACATGAGCCCAGGATCAAGCCCATTTCAATAATGAATGAGAATAATTCCAATGAGGATTACAGCAGCTGAGAATTTGACCCCTGACTCTCTGCTACACAGAGAAGAAAAGGAATCATTTTTAGAATACTTAATATATTTTCTTATGCACGAACCAGGGGTTATTTCTAAAACAAACAAGCAAGACTCTGTGCTTCAGCAGAGATGATTATAAGTAACAATGAATATGATGAAGGGAGATGAGATGTCTTTTTTTAAATTATTTTTTCCAACAAGTCCTTTTCCCCAAAACTCTGTGCTATGCTTCATATAACCTTAATAACCCCTATGCCACCTCATCAATGTCTGATTTTTTTCTCAGTTATCCAAGGGGGCCAAGTTATGTGAGGAACTACTTCTGAATATTGGTACTGTTAAAGTGTGCAATTGATGTGACTTCTAGGTTACTTACATGCAAAATAATAATTCTTGCAAGGTTTGCATCTTTGATAACTTCAGAATTCTTTACTTACACTGGTGACTTTAGGGCAGACCATATAACTTTACGGGTGGAAATGATCCTACCTTACTTCAGGTGGGATCTGAATTAATCTGAATTTGTCTCAGGGGGCAATGGAAGGGGAGAATTCATTGCACTTACTTTAGACCTCCACCCAAGGATGACATTAGGTGCACCCCAGAAGTGCCAGTTTCTCTCCACTGACTATAAAAGAAGCCAAAGAGGACTTGCACAGCTGTAGGTGTCAATATTTGACAAATTCCAACCTAACTTCTTCTTTCCCTGAGAAAAGGAAAATTCCCTCATCTCCCTCAGGATGACCCTATCTTAAAGGACTGAATCCTACAGCATACTCTGCGATATTCTTTTTAACAGCATTTATTCTCAACTGCTTTAAGATCAAGAGTCAAAGATGAAAGATGCTTGCTACAGATTGGGCAAGATTTCTGAGGAAGGGGTAAAGAGATAAAAGGAAAGGGTGAAAAATGTTGTCTCAGGAACAGGATAATACTATGCCAGCTATTTCCTCTTGTAGAGAAGACAGAGCTTGTCATTTAGTTCCCACAGGGAGCTCACAAAGCAAATTCTACTTGTTCTGCCCGCAAATTTTCTGAACAATGAGTACCTACTCCAGGAATTAAAGCTTATACCTCATTCACATAATGTAATGTTAACACAAGAAGAAAGGAGGGTTCCAAGAAAGATTTGAGCTTTTCTTCCCAGACAAAGAACCTCAAATGACTGTTAACTCACCTAAGACCAGGCAGTGAAATGAATGTCATCCTTCCTCTTTTTGAAAAACAACATGCTGGTGTGCTATGTTTAGCTATCATTACCCAATCCAGAAAATTTAAGTCTATATGTGATCCTGTCTCAAAGCAACCAGTTCAGCTAAAAGATTGCAAAATTGCATGCTTGAGCATGTTTATATAATTACATAAAACATAACAGAGTTAAAGATTTTTGGGGAAGAAAAAACCTCAACTTTGTACACTAACACAGTGAATGTAAGAAGAGCAGCACACTTAATACTTTGATTTAAAGTAACTAACTGCAGAGTGTAAAACTACTGCATTTGTTATCTTTGAGGAGCCAATTTTTCTTTGGCTTTATAAAGAAACATGTGAGTTCTCTTTTTACAGACATTGGAAACTGCTAAGCATTAACAGGCAGGAGCGGTTTACACAGTGATTGGTATTAGTCAATTTTACAAAAATATGAGGATATTACTTGTGCTTTACTCTAATTATTTCTATTATTTTACCATGACTGTGGTGAAACTCAGCCCCAAAACTCCAGATCTAGATTAACTGTCCCATGAAATTTATGAGAAAAACAATTTATAGTGGGGTTTTGGTTAGTTAAAAACAGAAATGTACTTAGAACAAAATCCCGGTTTTGAACACTGCTCGACAGGTGGGAAATTTGATGGTAGATGGCAGCTCAGGGCCAGGGTTTTTAATAGATCGGGATAGCTGTGTAAAAGAACACTTCTGTGACTTTATTGCTACATTTTTGTGGAACATACTCATCTTGAAAATTTTAGGCTTAAATACTAACCCTCTCTGAGGACCAAATATATTTTATCAATGTTTTTGTATAATTAATGTAGAGTCAGTCTTTAATGTTAAAGAAAGAAGCTAGCCTAAACTTAGAAATTCAAAGTTAAAGATGACATTCTATATTCAATTCATCCTCTGGCACCTTGTTATTGAAGAACATATAATGCTAACATCACACACAGATCTGAGGCTCCACCATTACCTAAGCACAACAGGGTAAGCTAACGACAGTGTGTCAGCCTTTTGTTGGTCCGTGTCACAACCTTAACATTACTTTATGAGAAGAACTGCTGTCAGGGCATTTCAAGTTGCTTTTGAAATAGTGCCAAGAATGAGGAGGCCCCACTGTCCAATTGCCTTTCCAGTATTAACAAACTATATAGGGGGGGAAAAAAAAGAAGAAATTGCTCAGTTTGCATCTCAGTGCATGAAAAATCCTAAAGTGTTGCAGGGACAATTGATTATCCAGAGGGCACCACACCATTTCTGACTGAAAAAGGCACTTTCTGGCATCCTACTGGTTATCTATATGAACATTTCTTTTGTATTTTTCTTTCAACAACTGAGAAATGAAGAAGGAGTAGAAAATGAGGTTATGCAAAAAAAAAAAAATTGGGAGAAAACAGTGTTTTTCTAGACAGTTAAGGTTTTTAGCCCCTTGTCTAGGGATAACCATTTTGTCTACTTGACAATACTCATTATATTACCTACAGCAAATATTTAAATATTTATTCATTTCTTCTTTAAGGACTTTGTTGCAATAGACCATAGTCCTTTATACTAAAAGTACATTGTCTGAATGAGAACAAAATGGCCTTAAATGAAGCCAAGATGGTTTTAGGAAGGTGTTAATAATCCAGCAAAAGTTCCACAATCTCTACTGTGATTCAAGAGTCTTTGTCACAATGAACCAGTAGCACTTACAGAGGCAACAACATTGGAATAGCTTGTTCCTATGATGGGACTGTTTGCTTGGTTAATGAGCAGTTCATACTTAAATGATATGTTTGAATCTTTCAATATACCACTATTTATACAGATGAAATAGACCTTAGCACTTGATGTTTCACAATTAACAGTGATTTCTAAACTGTAAAAGGTTGAAGTAGCCTTTTCTAACTGCACAGAACAAACAATTTAAAATGAGTATAAGATTCTTTGCTCTCATGAGCCATAGCATATATTTAAGTAAAGAAAAAATGAGAAATCTGTCAGTCAAACAACACACAGATTATTCTTTAGATCATGATATGTATACAGTAATACATGGTATGTATGTACACAGTAATCCGATAATATAGAATATATATTTATCTTCAGTCATTAGTCTCTTTTCTGAAGTGTTAAAGCCATAACTTGACCAGGCTGGGCAGTCTCCTATTTTTCAACACAGGCTAGAGTTGTGGAAGAAGAATTTGAACTACTGGGGAATTAAAATGGTCTTTAGAAACTTTGAAACAGTTTAGAAACTGTTTCCATCATTATTTTAACATTCGTTTAATAATAACTGTATTAGAGAGTATAACCTAAAAGTTAAAGATTCAGTCCTCAGTGTATGGAGAACTTGATGTCTGTGTAGAACTCTGTTAATTTAATGGTGGGCACTGTCATCTGTATTTCTAAAGCAGATCAATTTAAAATACAAGCAACACTTACCTTATATTGTAGTTGGCAGTGTGCTGGTATGACCACTGAAATGAACAGTTGGAAGTGACTCATTCTGGATATTGGCTTGCTCTAGCTTATTCTATATCACAGCATCAAGACACCATCAAATGTGTTGTATACTTTCTATTCCCTAGATTTGTAAACAGACAAAAATAAATTCCTTTATACAGATATGTATATGCAAATAAATATGTACATAATTATACATGCACAAGAGGAAGGCAAAAGCAGATGTTTCTGGAGGAGAGAGCACCACATCTTATTGTTAGTGGTTTCCCGGGACAAGATGATGTGCAATTCGAAACAAGTGTCACAAATCACAGAATTCAATTGCTAAATAACCCCTTTACGCTGAAAAATGTATAAACCAGATTGCCCCTATTGGGTGGAATAAAAGATTGATTGTCATGTGTGATTAATCCGGGCATTTGAAAAAGTTTCATATGATAATCCTGCAGTTTAGTTTGACAAAAGTAAAGATTAGACCATTCTAAAATCATCACAAAGTGTATTCGGTTTTCAGGGCCCAAGTATGGCAGTAAGTTGCAAGTCAGTTTAATTCTGTGCTGCAGAACAAAGAGCAATTTCTTCTGAACACTTCTCAATGGATATGTAGATGAGAGATGAGATGCAATGTTGCTGAAATATTCAGAAGCTGATACCCATACCAAGAGAAACTCTGTAATGTAAAACATATCACTGCCTTATTTTACTTTTTTTTAATTTCTTGCTCTGGGGTTTCTTCCTCAATAAATTGCCTCCTTGACTACCAGCTTGTGGAAAATTCTTGAGTTTGCTTGGCTTCCCAGCTGCATAAACTATTCCCAGTCTCTTAGCCATAAATAAAAAGAGTTGCCTGTAGCTCAACCTAGGCTGATTGGCACATATGGCAATTGATTAACTACGAGTGACATCAGGGGACTGCTATCAAATATGGCCTTTTTTTCTATGTTCCTAATGAAACGATGGACCCTCCCCTTCAGGGAAGAATCATCCATTAGGCCGATGTGGACTGAGCTGAAGGTTCCAGAGATTCCTACCTAGCAGTGTAATAACCTTAAGGTTCCTACACAGCAATGGCAAAGACTTCTCTGTGAGAGGAGTGATTTAAAGAACTAGCCTGCTTTGTCTTACTTAGAAGAGCAATTTGGTATTGGTTATTTTGGCAGCTGTCTACCTTTCTTCTGACACTTCTGCTCCTCCCCTCAGATTTCTCAGTGCACAATTTTTCTGCCCACCAAGAGTGATATTGCAATAAGAACACTTTCTGCTTCTGTAGTATCTTGTTTGAGAATAACTTCATAAGCTGCTTTACGATATGTAGTGAATTTAGCATTGCAGTATGCTTGCATGATCCACTAGGAAAGGAGCAAGGGCAAAGAGAAGTTCAGTGGCTGGCTGTGCAGTCAGAAAAGCTGAATATGGTCTGATAATTGCAAGTTACTGAGTTAAAATAATTTAAAAGTGAGTGCTGGAAATTTCCACGTCTGCTGAGATGTAACTGTAATTCTGTGAGCACTCCTAGTCTCTTGCAATGTGCATAAAATAGCTTATGTTAAATGTGAGGGTCAATGCTAAGCACAGTCAGCTGAGACATGACAAAATCATAAAGATACGGAGGAAAGTAAGGTTCAGGAGGCTTCACACATCAGTACATCAGCTGAGAAGTTCCACTGATTTGCATCCTGTAAGGGTGTCAACCATCTTCCTTGTAAACTACTGAATGAGCCTTTCAAAAACATTCAAGAAGCCACATATGGTAAAGCAGTCTAGTAATATTGTCAACTGATATTGATTTTACTCTGTGGGACTTTTTCCTGAAGGCGCAGAAAAAGCTTTGTGTACTTCAAACCTCTCCGTTTTTTCCAGAAACAAGTGTGATTAAATTTCTGTTTGCCAAGTTCGGCTCTTTAAAAATAAGCACGTGGCTGTGAGCTGCTGAAATGAAATCTGTTCTGTTCTTTTCCCCATATGTGCTACTTGGGTTACCTGTGTATTGAGACCATGTTTCATGTCTTTATGGGGACTTCTAAAATCTGAGAAACTTGGTGGACAAAATAGCCAGAGGTTGCCGAAGTGTCAGGTTTTTCATTCAGCATAACTACAAGTACTGATGGCAGAATGGATTTGTCTCCAAAATCTCTGTATGCATTTCTGTAAAGAGAAAAATAAACAAGATAAAGGATTGTTACCATCTCCATTGTCTGAGGTCTCTAGAATTGTGATTATATTCTTATTGTGATAGAGACAGATTTTCAAAACTGGGCCTGAGAATGGGTGAAAACATTTGTTGGGCCTTAATATTTCACTCTTAAAAATGCAGGTCAACAGTGGAATTAAGTTCTCCTGGCCCTATCTGGTCTTGCTTTCTATAAACTAAAATTTCTTCAAAAAACAAAAATTCACTTGAGTACCAGAAGGACATCTGCATTAGGTTAATCTATTTGCAATCAAGGCAGTTATCTTTCCACATTTTATCTTGAGGTACTACTGAGCCTGCCAACATAACACCTTCAATCTTCTCATCATCCTTTTTTTCTCTTATTTGAACGCTGTTGTGTTGTAAGCTCACCCAGCCAGAAACAAAACAACACACAGCCACTTGCTGACTCCTATCCCTCTCTGGTGGGATGGGGAGAAGAAAATACAACAAAAGGCTCAAAGGTCAAGACAAAGGACAGGGAGGGCTCACTCATTAATTATGGTCATGGGCAAAAGACAGACTTAATTTGGGGAAACAAAATCAATTTAATTTAAGCAATACCACCACCAATTCACTAATTTAATTGGAGCAGGACAGTGATAAGTACAAACAGATCTTAAAAAAACACCTTCCCTCCACCTCTTCCTTCTTCCCAGGCCCAGCTCTGCTACCTCCTGCCCCACTGGTGACACAAGGAGGCAGGGAATGGGGGTTGCAGTCATTCCATCCCATGTTGTTTCTGCCATTCCTTTCTTCTCAGGGAGAGGACTCCTTGTAGTCCTCCCCTGCTGCAAGCGTGATGACCCTTCTGTGGGATACAGTCCTCCACAAACTTCTCCATCCAGTATGGGTCTCTTCTGCAGGTTGCACTCTTCTCAGAGACAGACTGCTCCAGAGAGTGCTTCCCTCAGAACCATGGCCTTCTTTGGGTGCAGACACCTGCTTTGGTGTGGAGTCTTCCACAGGCTGCAGGTAGGATTCTGCCCCACTGTTGACCTCATTGGGCTGCAGGGGGTCAGCCTACCATCTCACTGTGAGCAGAAAGGGAATGGCTGATACAGTATGCCTCCCATCCTCATATCCCAACATAGTTGTCTCCCTCACATCCTACTCCTACTCCTCTCCAAAACAAAAGAACTCACCCAATAGGTTTTCCTTTCTTAAATAGGCAGGGGCACTGATTGTCTCAACCTTGGTCACAGGCAGGACTAACTTGGAGCTGGAGGAGCTTCTTGAAGCTTATTACTGGCCACGCCAGTAGCCCCCTCCCTCACTATCAAAACCCCACCACACACAAACTCAGCACAAAGACAAACCTAAATTAAATCCATCTTAACTAACGCCGGCTGTGTAAAAGTTAGACCTGTAGTCTAAGCCACTCAACACTGACATAAATGTCTTATGTGCTTAGATTCTAAGTCAGACATTTAACTTCCAGCCTGATTTTAGTTACTTANAGTCAGTCATTTAACTTCCAGCCTGATTTTAGTTACTTATGCATAATCAAGGGCTTCTGCCATCATTAAATTCTTTAAAATGTATCTTTTCCTTGTCACTTATTCTTGAATGCCAGAGGTCAAGGCCCATGGAACCAGGCCTGTCCCTCTGCACATATCCATGTGCACAAATTGGACCAAGCCTTTAGCCTCTAATAGACCAAGTTCACCTTCAAGTTCAAGTTGAGCATGAAAAAAAGCCAAGGTTTTGCTTCAAAATTCTGATGCTGGATATTGTTCTGCTCATGGACACGATGGAGGATGAAGATGATGCAGGAAGGAGTCTGGCTTTAGCAGAGATGGTCCTGTCCTCTGCAATTCTCGTTGCAGATTGCTCACTGACAAGAACAGGGAATATACTCCCAGAGCATTCAGATGACTTTTTTTCCCCTAGTTAGTCCATCCCTAGATGGATGTTGGGTGTGACGGTTTGAATAGCAACTTGTAAGCACATTCTGCAGTTTCCTTTTTGTTGTGCAATTAAGACAAAATCTCCTTAGTGACTGGGTGGCATAAGTGGAAAATAGAGAAAGTTTTGGAGGACTTTTCACAAGAGAGAGCTGCTTTGCTGGAAATCAGAAAGCTGGGTCACAAGTCAACATCAGCTTTTAATTTTTTTTATTCTTGCTTACTCAAAACAGTTGTAGGAAACAAAAATATTAATGTGAGTTTCCATAGACTTTAGTAGAGTCAAGATTTTCAGGTAAACATGTATTGCAAAAGCCAGAGTTAGAGACATTACCACTAGTCTGGATATATTCATTTTCCTCCTAACAAGGACACCAGTCTCTTTCAAGAACCCTAATTGTTCATACTCAGAATCCATTAAAAATTGTATATTGTGTTATATTGAGAGTTCATCTAATTTAAATGTAAGATTTGTAAACATTAGTATTATATTATGTTCCATTCATCCATTTGATTCTCTAGTACATTAGAGGGGGGAAGTATACGCGCATTGCATTTTGGAGATTTTATTTTAAGGGCTGCTTTAATGAATTCTTAATTACATTATTCAAAAGATCCATTATTCAGCATTCATCTCACTTCTAAATGTAAGTCTTTACCTGACATGTGAATGAAACGAGTCTAAATGCTTTCCATGCCACCTAGGGATTCGTAATAGACTTCTTGCTGAATGGTAGCAGCGGGTTTTCTTTCTGTTTTAAATTTTTGTAGATTGTTTGTAGAGATGGACAGGTATGNTATGGTCATGGGCAAAAGACAGACTTAATTTGGGGAAACAAAATCAATTTAATTTAAGCAATACCACCACCAATTCACTAATTTAATTGGAGCAGGACAGTGATAAGTACAAACAGATCTTAAAAAAACACCTTCCCTCCACCTCTTCCTTCTTCCCAGGCCCAGCTCTGCTACCTCCTGCCCCACTGGTGACACAAGGAGGCAGGGAATGGGGGTTGCAGTCATTCCATCCCATGTTGTTTCTGCCATTCCTTTCTTCTCAGGGAGAGGACTCCTTGTAGTCCTCCCCTGCTGCAAGCGTGATGACCCTTCTGTGGGATACAGTCCTCCACAAACTTCTCCATCCAGTATGGGTCTCTTCTGCAGGTTGCACTCTTCTCAGAGACAGACTGCTCCAGAGAGTGCTTCCCTCAGAACCATGGCCTTCTTTGGGTGCAGACACCTGCTTTGGTGTGGAGTCTTCCACAGGCTGCAGGTAGGATTCTGCCCCACTGTTGACCTCATTGGGCTGCAGGGGGTCAGCCTACCATCTCACTGTGAGCAGAAAGGGAATGGCTGATACAGTATGCCTCCCATCCTCATATCCCAACATAGTTGTCTCCCTCACATCCTACTCCTACTCCTCTCCAAAACAAAAGAACTCACCCAATAGGTTTTCCTTTCTTAAATAGGCAGGGGCACTGATTGTCTCAACCTTGGTCACAGGCAGGACTAACTTGGAGCTGGAGGAGCTTCTTGAAGCTTATTACTGGCCACGCCAGTAGCCCCCTCCCTCACTATCAAAACCCCACCACACACAAACTCAGCACAAAGACAAACCTAAATTAAATCCATCTTAACTAACGCCGGCTGTGTAAAAGTTAGACCTGTAGTCTAAGCCACTCAACACTGACATAAATGTCTTATGTGCTTAGATTCTAAGTCAGACATTTAACTTCCAGCCTGATTTTAGTTACTTATGCATAATCAAGGGCTTCTGCCATCATTAAATTCTTTAAAATGTATCTTTTCCTTGTCACTTATTCTTGAATGCCAGAGGTCAAGGCCCATGGAACCAGGCCTGTCCCTCTGCACATATCCATGTGCACAAATTGGACCAAGCCTTTAGCCTCTAATAGACCAAGTTCACCTTCAAGTTCAAGTTGAGCATGAAAAAAAGCCAAGGTTTTGCTTCAAAATTCTGATGCTGGATATTGTTCTGCTCATGGACACGATGGAGGATGAAGATGATGCAGGAAGGAGTCTGGCTTTAGCAGAGATGGTCCTGTCCTCTGCAATTCTCGTTGCAGATTGCTCACTGACAAGAACAGGGAATATACTCCCAGAGCATTCAGATGACTTTTTTTCCCCTAGTTAGTCCATCCCTAGATGGATGTTGGGTGTGACGGTTTGAATAGCAACTTGTAAGCACATTCTGCAGTTTCCTTTTTGTTGTGCAATTAAGACAAAATCTCCTTAGTGACTGGGTGGCATAAGTGGAAAATAGAGAAAGTTTTGGAGGACTTTTCACAAGAGAGAGCTGCTTTGCTGGAAATCAGAAAGCTGGGTCACAAGTCAACATCAGCTTTTAATTTTTTTTATTCTTGCTTACTCAAAACAGTTGTAGGAAACAAAAATATTAATGTGAGTTTCCATAGACTTTAGTAGAGTCAAGATTTTCAGGTAAACATGTATTGCAAAAGCCAGAGTTAGAGACATTACCACTAGTCTGGATATATTCATTTTCCTCCTAACAAGGACACCAGTCTCTTTCAAGAACCCTAATTGTTCATACTCAGAATCCATTAAAAATTGTATATTGTGTTATATTGAGAGTTCATCTAATTTAAATGTAAGATTTGTAAACATTAGTATTATATTATGTTCCATTCATCCATTTGATTCTCTAGTACATTAGAGGGGGGAAGTATACGCGCATTGCATTTTGGAGATTTTATTTTAAGGGCTGCTTTAATGAATTCTTAATTACATTATTCAAAAGATCCATTATTCAGCATTCATCTCACTTCTAAATGTAAGTCTTTACCTGACATGTGAATGAAACGAGTCTAAATGCTTTCCATGCCACCTAGGGATTCGTAATAGACTTCTTGCTGAATGGTAGCAGCGGGTTTTCTTTCTGTTTTAAATTTTTGTAGATTGTTTGTAGAGATGGACAGGTATGAAATACTCAGCTGTCCCAAGCATCAGTGGACCCTCTGGGTGAACTCAGCCTGACCTGGTGTAATGCAGGTGCAGTGCTTGAGACAGGTGAAAGACATAAAATGTGGAGAGAAAAATATTCATAACGTTTCAAAGGTTTTAAAATAAATTGTACAGTGCTCAACATTTTTCTTTTGGGTGTGTGGTGGGTTTACCTTGGCTGGGTGCCTGGTGCCCACCCCTAGTCCCCCTATCACTCCCCCCGCACCCCACCAAAACCTCCGTCAACAAGGCAAGCAGAGAGAGAGAAAGATGGGAAAGGAAAACCCGTGGGTTATGATAA
>VYZX01006385.1:74928-91019 GCA_013401335.1 Brachypteracias leptosomus
TGGGTGCAGACACCTGCTTTGTGTTGGAGTCTTCCACAGGCTGCAGGTAGGATTCTGCCCCACTGTTGACCTCATTGGGCTGCAGGGGGTCAGCCTACCATCTCACTGTGAGCAGAAAGGGAATGGCTGATACAGTATGCCTCCCATCCTCATATCACAACATAGTTGTCTCCCTCACATCCTACTCCTACTCCTCTCCAAAACAAAAGAACTCACCCAATAGGTTTTCCTTTCTTAAATAGGCAGGGGCACTGATTGTCTCAACCTTGGTCACAGGCAGGACTAACTTGGAGCTGGAGGAGCTTCTTGAAGCTTATTACTGGCCACGCCAGTAGCCCCCTCCCTCACTATCAAAACCCCACCACACACAAACTCAGCACAAAGACAAACCTAAATTAAATCCATCTTAACTAACGCCGGCTGTGTAAAAGTTAGACCTGTAGTCTAAGCCACTCAACACTGACATAAATGTCTTATGTGCTTAGATTCTAAGTCAGACATTTAACTTCCAGCCTGATTTTAGTTACTTATGCATAATCAAGGGCTTCTGCCATCATTAAATTCTTTAAAATGTATCTTTTCCTTGTCACTTATTCTTGAATGCCAGAGGTCAAGGCCCATGGAACCAGGCCTGTCCCTCTGCACATATCCATGTGCACAAATTGGACCAAGCCTTTAGCCTCTAATAGACCAAGTTCACCTTCAAGTTCAAGTTGAGCATGAAAAAAAGCCAAGGTTTTGCTTCAAAATTCTGATGCTGGATATTGTTCTGCTCATGGACACGATGGAGGATGAAGATGATGCAGGAAGGAGTCTGGCTTTAGCAGAGATGGTCCTGTCCTCTGCAATTCTCGTTGCAGATTGCTCACTGACAAGAACAGGGAATATACTCCCAGAGCATTCAGATGACTTTTTTTCCCCTAGTTAGTCCATCCCTAGATGGATGTTGGGTGTGACGGTTTGAATAGCAACTTGTAAGCACATTCTGCAGTTTCCTTTTTGTTGTGCAATTAAGACAAAATCTCCTTAGTGACTGGGTGGCATAAGTGGAAAATAGAGAAAGTTTTGGAGGACTTTTCACAAGAGAGAGCTGCTTTGCTGGAAATCAGAAAGCTGGGTCACAAGTNTATGATAAAAAGCAGTTTAATAAACAGCAGAGAAAGCAAGGTCGCGCGCGCGCGAAGTAAAAGCAACAAAGCTGTTACTCTCTACTTCCCATCCGCAGGCGGTGTCAGGCCTCTCCCGGGAAGCAGGGCTCCAGAACGCGTACCGGTTGCTCGGAGGACAAATGTCTTCCCAGAATCCCCCCGTCCTCCTCCCTTTATAGTTGAGCTGACGTCATATGGTATGGAATATCCTATTAGTCAGCTCGGGTCAGCTGTCCGGGTTGCATCCCCTCCCAAATCTTGCCCCCCACACACACCCCGTACCTTTGGTGCTGTGTGGAAGTCATAACAAGGGTGTGTGTTATCAACACCTTCTGGCTTCCAGTACTGCAGCATGAGGGCTGTATGGGGAAAATCAGCTCAGACAGACCCACTACAGGGTGGAAAAAGCTTATAACCCCTTGCTAAAGATTTTCTCTCTTGTTATGGTTCACCATGAAAAAAGGTGGAAAAGGAATTTCATTGTAAAAGGAATTGAGATCTGTTTTTCAAAAAGGGTAACTTGATATTTTTTCTCATTCCCCATTCATTTCAGTAGGACTAATATCTGATATCAAATTTGGAAAAGAGCTTAAGAGCTCAAAATACTATAATGCTTTTCAACAGTGTAGTCAGCAACTTGAAATGAGTACATGGGTGGCTGATCAGGATTGTACTGTCATTACAAACATCGGGCCAAATTTCTCCATGACTTAGTCCATTCCTGATCTCAGTCAGTAGCTGAATCATATGCAAAAGCTACTTGCTCCAGACTGAGTCTATGTAACAGAGCAATACCCATCTCCTAGAAGGACTGAGGTGGCTTAAGAGGGTAAAGTTATATCATTATATTTTAAGTGAGACTTTTACCTACAGAAGAACTGAAGAATTTTAATCACAAAAATTATCTGAATAAAATCCTAATTGCCTGAAAAAAAATCCAACTACTGCTTTGTCTGAAAATTCTAAACAACATTAATATCAGGGAAGTATGCATACTGTATGCCTGTAATTGATTATTTGCCTACCTGTTCACTCTAAATATAAAAAGAAAATATTTCTTATTGAAAGAACATTATTTAGAGCATTGAAGTTATCACTGACTAGATACCACAGTATAATCTCAATTCCTTGGGAAAGGATTGAAATATTAATCTCCCATAGATTAAGATTGTCCCTTTCATTTGCATTAAAGAGATGACAAACTTTCTTGTTTCAGAATAACATACTATAGATAAATTATTATATACATTCTGTTCTTAGCTATCTGTGGTTTATAGAGCCACTTTTGCAAATGAATGCATATTAAAATACTTTTGAGTGCCTTTGCAGTCCTTAGTTCAATTTTTTAAAGTGCATTTCTTAAGCTACATTTTGTTGCTTTTCATACATATAGATGGAGCTTTGCTGCTATTGAGGCACTGGTGGATGTATCATGACCTTTCCTCCTACCTGATTATGAAGATGACTGTGAAATCTAATATGCTGCTTTAATTCTAGGCCATTATTTAGGGCTCAGGGCTGGAAGGTGCTGAGCACATCTCATGGAGTGTCCAGCAATACCAATTCCCACTGTCTGACTTGCTTAGTACTGTGCGAGACTATGTTAATAATACAAAACCCACAGCTCTTGTGTGGTGCAGAGACATTCGTTAATGAAGCAGCCACAGTACCAAGCAGGCTGAACAATCTATGGATAAAAAAAGCAACATTTCTGAATGCCCGAAAAATCTCAGATGAAAAACCATATTATCCACTCTTCTGATAGGCAAAATGTGTGAGTGTTGCTCACAGGGACTCCTATCCACCCAGCCTAAAACTCCCCTCTCTAGGAGTGATCGCAGTGCACCCATGAAGAGCCACATCATACTGTGCATCATGTGCAGAAGACGTTCTTCAGCACAGACCAACAACTGTCCAGCATTTGTAGCTGATCAATACACAAAGTCCTGGTTTTGTCCTGATTAAAGTGAAAAACATAGAAACAACCATGTGGAAAATAATAATTAAATGAAACAAATACGTTCAGTGGCACTTATGATGCACTAAAGTATGTGCATTAAGTCACCACTTCCAGATTTGTTCACACAGACAATTGCATTTGTCTTTTTTTGTTGTTTTCCCCTCACACATCATTTACCCAGATAGCAACTCAGTTTATTTTTGTGCCATCATTAAGAAAAATGAAATCTCAAATTTTTAAGTGTTATATAATGAGACACATCTAATTATCAAAAGATTTCAAATATGAGCAGCCTTCCCAGAGTGAAATACATCCCCCCAAAATTCAGGCCCCAAGGAACGTACCCTAAGCTTCAATGCACAGCAGGTACAGTTTGAAATGAAAAGATGTCAGTCCTGCAAAGCATCAGACCAGGCAAAAATTTCCTTAATCTCACTGAATTGTACCCTCTATTAGTTAAATGAGCATCATCCAGGGCTACTGTCTGCCCGTAATACTTGGGCTGCAGCCCACTGTATCTTACAATCTTTAATGTATTTTTTTCAGCAATGCTTCAGTAAACTATGGAAAACTTGGTAGGAATGGAAGATAAGGGGCAAACTCCACTAAGGCACTTTAAGCACGTAGGTAGGGACACAGAGAAACCCAAAATGCAAGATATTCCCTCACTTGCAAGGAACAAGTGAGGGAATAAACAAAACAGAGCATGACTTCACAAAGTTTAATTGCAAGATATTAAATGCAAATACTTGGAAACATCTTTTATGCAATTACTATCACAGTTGTTTCAAATATCTGATCACGTTTTTAGAGACATAGCACAGTGCAAGACCACTTTTTCTAAGCAGGAACACGAAAACTTTTTTTTCACCTTCTCAATATGTAATTTGTATAGAATCTAAAAGGCAGCTTTGAGTGCTTAAAGAAATGCAAAGATGAGTTTCTAATGACATTATGTTCTTTTGAAGTTTTATTTGAATTACTATGTGATCATAGTTCTCAGTCAAATATCTATTAGCTTTTCACTAACACACGTCAATAAGATAATCAGTGCCCTGAAAGCTTATATGTACAAAGCAAACAATAAATCAACATCTTTCCATTCTTTTTGATGGCTAAGAAAGGAAAGCAGATGATATATTCCATCAGATATTTTTAATATTCTGAATTTCAAAAGCATAGTTCCCATTTTTCTAAAGTGTTTTTCTACATTTTATGTCCATAAGATTATTAAGAATGCTGCTGATGTTGATGAAGCAGGACACAATTGCACCTAAGACATTCCAAGAGAAAATGTTTCCTGTTTTCAGTCATTTCTAAAAGTCATCATAGCAGATTTGACTCATTTCCCACCCCTTCAACTTTCCATTTGAGAAATTAAGTTCATTTGTATTATGTCTTGCTGGGTAGATAGAAGATACGGGTGGTCCTTCTATCAATCGAAATTGTAATTACCTTTCCCAATTGTCTCTGATATTTTATTCAAAAAGTGTTATGACTCCTAGGCATTACATTAATACAGGGATGGTTGTTTTTATTGATAATAATAATATTAATGGGATTTTTTTATACAGTGTAAGCAGTCCTTTATGGCTTTTTCTTCACTTCTTTATTCCCTCTCTGTCTTTTTAGACTTTTTCAAAAATCATTTTAGAGGTAGTTCTATAGGCTAATGCTAATATAGGCCATGTAAAACTCACAATAAATTGTCAGCCATTCTTTAAGAATCCACAGCACATGTGTTACCCTGACTTCTTTGCAGAAGATTTGAGGTACAATTATATAATGCAGAAGTAATTCTTTATTAACTGAGCTCTCTGACTGCACTAATAATGGTAAACGTGAACAAAAAGAACTTAAGAAGAACCACTTGATATGATAAAGGATAGTTCTTTTACTATTATGATGTATAATTTCCTGTCTTCCCCTGTAAAAAGAAGAAATTTATAGCCATTTCCTGCATGTACCTTTTTCATTTTAGTTTGACAATCCTCAGCTTTTTTACTTCAGCAGTACCTTTGTCACTGGAACTGAGCATTTGAAACTTCTTTCTAATTTGATAAAATATACATATGGCATTAGCATGCTAGAGGTAAAAGGTACTAACATCAAAGTCTGCACAGCTCACATTAGAATGATTTTAAATGGGCATTATATATTTATTTAGCAGGGAAAGAAGAAAGTCTCTTAGAAGCAGTTTAAAGGATCTTAATTTTACTAAATATTTCAGTAAAGCATTTTAATTAATCTTCTTACCAATAACTTCACTTCCACAAAGCAATTTAAAAACAGCTGTCAGTCATTTAGCAGTTTGGATGCAGTTACGAAGCAGGTGCATTGTTGTGCTGCAACCCTTAAGGAGTTAAAGGATGTACATGCATATGATATCTTTAAACTTTCAACTTAGAATTATTGATGGATGTAAAGCTACTCACTCAAAATCATCTAACCTTCTTAACTGGTTAAAAGAGTATAATCCTCTCAGTTATTAGGAGACCTTTGAAGTGCAACAGTGAAACTCACTCCTTCTGCCTGTTTTGAAAATTCTCATTGACTATAGACTAAATCACAGGGAAGTTTCAGCTGCAGCACTTTGTCTGCAGAGTGAGCTGTGGATTACTTAGTTGAACTTTGCTCCAGTCCAGACTTTGTAGTGCTTATAAATCTTGAATCCATCTAAGTTCACCTTAAATTAGCCTTGCAAAAACAATCTTTAAACTTCAGCTGTCTGCTTGGTGGCTTCTGGCTAGGTGCCATGCAGAAGCTGGGACGTTGATTAATTGTCTTCATTTCTTAAAAATACCTCACATTTCATTAAAAATAAAATATCATGGAATATACACTTTTTCTTTTCACTTCATAAAACAACAGTGTCAGCTGATTCTATGCAGATCATTGGCAGATACATTGCATTTTAGAAATTAAATGGAAGAAAAACTTGAAAGTTTTACAAGTCCTGAAAGCCTCATTGCACAATAATGCCACTGCTGCATGAACAGCCTGGGACAGGGCCAAACAAGCATGCCAAGATGCAACAGATTTTTCAATTTTCCAGCAAATAGAAACAAATTCTGATTTCAGAAGGTGTACTCGACAAACACTTCTCAATGTGTTTCTGATTTGTGGTAAGAATGTTTTTACTGCTGGTGCTCTGTACTTTTGAGACATTTATTTCCTAAAAGAAAGATTCCTTTCTATAAACCTCAACTGTCTGTTTTTCAAAGCAATTTAAAATCAAACACACAAATAAAATTTTTAACATATGGAAACCTTCATATAGAGACTTACGTATTCCAAGTTAAAATTGTTTTATAAACTGTAATGCTTTGCAGATGAAAACACTGAGAAGATGACTGGTTTTAGCAGTAATGCTTTTTGACAGCGTTAAACCTTGTTTTAGTAATTGACATCAAAATGTTTGGTGGTTTTAAAATGGACCATTAATAAAAATGGCATGTTTTAAGTTTTAAAAATTTTACTTAATACTGTGAAGTTGTATAGAATTACAAATATGATATAGTATTTTCTTAAAATAATCTTTTACGTCTCTATGTTAAAAACAGTGCAGATGCATCTTTAAAGTATTATGTAGACTCTTTGTTGTAATAAGCATTCTAGGATTTGGAGTTTGAGTTTAGGGGATTTTATTTCTGTATGCCATATAGTTTTTCTTTTCTTTTTCAAGTCATTGCTTATCTTCTCCTCTGGCTGCCTTTTCTCATCAGCTTTTACCTTCTTTCTTTGATACAGAGTCAAACCTGAACACTGCTGTACATAGAGAAAATTATTTAAACATTAGTAGACTGTTAGCTTGCACACTGAATGCTTTTAAGATGTGTACATTGACAGCTCTAAAGTATTTTTGGAGTAGTAAACATTAATTTAGAGGAATGTTGCAATCCTAAAAAACTGTTCTGAAAGAATGGATCTTTTAACTTTTTTCTGGTTAAAGAAGTTGCAGAGCATTTGGTTTTCCCACTTTAAAAATAGACAATATTTCTGTGGGAAATTTTGCTTCCTAGTCTATTGTAGTTCATTAAGTTTTAAGACAAATTTTAATATCATATATTTTACAGACAAGATGTGAGAGAAATAAAATTTTGATGCACTAGTGCTGAATGAACAGGGAGAATTAGTGTTTTTCACTAATGTTCTGTTTACAAAGGAATTAAGTGAATGCTTACTTTTAAGTATGTGTTTAAACCTCATTGACTCCTGCTCTGAGAGTCCTGTATATGTTTTCAAGAGCTCTACTGCAATGAGTCGTAAATTAATTTGCATCTTCCTACAGGTTGACTATGTACGTGTGTACGATTAGTCTCTTTAAGAAACCAAAGGAAATAATGAAAATGAGCTGATGACACAATAAGGCCATTTACATGGGGGATAGAAGCTGATTTCATCCCCATGCTGAAACTTTACAACAGGGAGAGTGTGATTCCCCATGCAACAGCAACCTTAAACACCAGCTTTCTGAAAGAAAGGAAAGATGGTGAAGAACAACATCAAACCTGCAACATACATCAAATAGAGAGTACCAACTGGCTCTTCTTTTGGATGAATTCCAATGACATTTTTTTATTGCTGCCTGAGTAATAGTACTGCTCAGTCACTGACCATGAGAAAAAACAGAAGCAGAAACGCAGGAAGCAAACACAGGTGCCAAGTGACTGATCTGCCTCAGTAAGTAAACAAGCAAAAGGAAAGTTTCAAAAGGAAATCATTTAGAGCAGAGGAGTGATCAGAGAGCCACTGAGGCTGTGGTTACGCATGCGGTGGCAGGGCTGCTTAAATCTACTTAGACTTGGTTCCTGCTGTCCACCACTCATTCACTCCCTCCTCCCCTTCCCTCTGCTGGCACCACTGTTTGTACAGCTGCATGGTGAACAGAGTCAGGAATCTGGATTCCATGAAAAATGACCCACCAGAAATGGATCAGTTCCCTTTCTGATTCACTTCAGAGTTCCACAACTGGTTGTGCTGGCATAGCAGAGGTTATGACGTGGGAATGAGACTGTGCAGCTGAGGAGAGGAAAAGCTGTTGAATGAGGCCCTGTGAGTGACACAGTGGGGGTCACATTCTGGGTCTCAGAAGGGTGTGCGTGGCCATACTTTCAGCACAATGCCCTCTCTCCCTGATAGCATGCCTTTGCTACTGTGAGTCTTACTCTTTTTGAGTAAGACTAAATCAGCACTCAATGCCTACTGGAAACTAGGTTTCTAGGTTTTTATCATAATCAACAGAGATGTAAGACTTCTTTCGTTGCATAAGTACAGTCCTCTAGTAACATCTGAAAATGCCTCATGTAACATGCCTGGATTGCACCAGCTAGCTCCAGAAGCACGTAGATCCACCATGTCACATATACCAACCCTCTCTGGATGTCTCAAACACCCAAAGGACCCTCAAATGGCACTAGATACATCTGTTTGTGCATCTGAATTAAGCTTCCAAGGTGGCACTAAGATACCTAAACAGAATTATTTAATATAGATATCTACTGGTGGAAACTTCCATGAGTCAAATAACATCATTCCATTGCTTAAATATAGGGATCAGATGCTTTTTTAGGTATCTTGAGATATTCTTATGGGGCTGGCAAATTCTCCACAGGGAATCCCTGTGCCATTTTGAATAGTGAAGGTCAGATAGGAAATCCTAGGACGTCTCAGATGGCATGAAGCCTAGGTTAGCAGGACTCCACTCTTTGTCTCTGTTTCAATTTTTGTTGGTAGTAGGTTGGGATCCGTTTGCATTTACTCTTCCCCTAAACACAGCTCTTATCATTATCTCCCAATTTATTTGTGGTTACTACAGATGATCAACCACACAACAAGCATTGCATGGGCTGGCTCATGGAATTTGACCTGATGGCTTCCTTCTGTTCCAACAGTGCATGAGTTTTTAACAGCCTTCCTCAGTGTTTTATGTGTTTCATTGAAAGAGTGCTGAAAAATTCCCCTCAGACTTGCTGAACTTTAAGACATGAGAAAGAAAATGGGTATAATCTGTTTCATCAGTTTCTTACCACTAAATTAAGGTGATCATCACTTCTTTTTAATATGAAAGAGCCCTTAGAGAAGAAAACAGCATATCGCAAGGAGCTGATTTGTCTGCTAGTAAAAGCAAAATAAATAAATAAATAAAAGCACAGTAGTTTTGTCACCTGTATGACTATATTTAGTCACCTTCCCATTATCTTTAAGAAATGGTTTCATAAACCCATAGATTATGATCTCCTTGTAATGAGAACTCTGCTACCAAAAATGGCTGCAAAGAAGGATAACCACATTACAAACCACTGATGTGACTTTCTGAGGATCCACAGTATGGACTATAAGAAAAACAGCTGCACTGCACTGATCCTATTGAAAAGACATGGCAACACTTCCTATAGATGTTTAATTTAGGTGTCTCAAGCATGTTTAACTACTGACTGTAAAGGGAGCCAACGTTTTCAACCACTAAATAATGTCTGTTCTCACCCATTTTTTGTTTTCCTGAATTTGTAAGCCACAGTAATCTCAAAACCTAAGTTAAATATCTATAGTATGCAATAAGCATTAGTCCCAGCATTCTGAGCCTTCATCCCACCTAGTTTTCAGTTCTCACCCCTTCCAATTAACCTGAATATGGATTTATTGAAAGATACAAATTTTACTATTTTTCTCAAGAAATAATTCTACCACCACCACCAGTGCACACAGAGGAAACAATATGCAGCAGAAAAACAAGAAAATGGATACAATGTAATAGGAAGAATATCAGCTACAGGGAATAAGGGCAAATGAAGATGTTTTTTGCTACAGTTCAGGTTGCTTTTAATGACAGTCTTCTGAAATATCTCATTCAAAGATCAGCATGGACAATGTTACTGCAGCTTTCAGATACTTGCAGGATGTTCAGAGACATATTGTCTCTTTTCAACCTTTAGTAACAAAATTCAAGTGATCTAAAACTGATTAGTTTAATTCTGCATTTAAATGTAATTGTAATTTTATTTTATTTGTTTTTATCTTTTCGAAAGCACTCTAAGAGGCCCTAAAGAAAGGCGTTACACAATTGTAAGTGCTGGAGTGATTGACAGAGTATTTTACAACTGGCACTTATTATTCCTTTTATTAAGAATAAAGTGGCTTTTAGACTAAAAACAATAGGGTGAAAAGGGGTCTTTTATGCACTCATTATAAGTAGAAAATTGGAAGGAAAAAGTTGTAATAAAAACTAAATGATTTTGGCACGATGTATGTTTCTTCCATTATATGTTAAGTGGTATATACGTTGAAACCACTGGACATACAATAGCCTGCTAGATATAGAAGGAAAAATGGAAAGTGTAGATTAAAATTGCCAAAGTAACACATGTAATAACCATCTTTTCTTATTTTTGTTATGAGTAGAAAGAAGTCTTTATGCAGCAGAAAGGAATAACGTTGTATTTTACCTTTGAATTTAAATTCATGGGAAGTGACAGAGGGCTTGAAGCAGATTGTCTATTACATGCCCTGTTCTAAGATGACAGGTGATTGTTCCCCAAGTTGCTGTAAGGTTTTCTCTTCTGTTTTATTCGGAGCAATCCTCTTTTCCCTAAAATTCACTGTGTGCTAAATGCCTATGTGTCTTCAGTCATTTTTGTAAATGAGATGTAGATTCACAGAGACAATTTCAAAATTTCAGAGTATTACCCAAGACAGCAGGCCCCAGAATCTCCTGAATGAAATCTGCACTGGATTGCGGTGCTTTAATTCTGGATCACACTAAATATTAATCAAAGCAACTGAATTTTTGTTAATCTCCTAAGCACAATAATAAACTCACCATCTCTAGTTGCAAACGGTTATTTGCAGCCCTCTACTTTCTCCTTAAAAGACAGTGTCAGGTGTAGAATCTCAGTTTAGCTCTTTCCAAAGCCACTGTCCCTGCAACGCTGGATGGTACTTCTCACTACAACTCAGAGCGTTGTGACTTGAGAAATTTGAGCAATTCGAGCACTGTAAGGCTCTTTCAAACCAAAAGACTCAAGCATGGATAAACATCCTATTGAGAACATAGAACTTCTCCTAAGCTGCATGTTGAGGTATGCAGATCTGACTGAAACCAATGGACGTCTCGGTGTTTTATGTGCATAGAGTATAACTATGAAGCAAAGCTGAAGAAGGAGCTTTGGTGCCTAGGCAAGAGGCTCTGAGCATAAGCCTGCTTAAAATATTTCCCATTTTATCTTGGAAAACTTATTTGTCATGCCAAGAAGCATATTAATCAGACAGAGCTCAAACAGATCTGACACTGCAGGGACACCTTCCACTAGACCAGGCTGTCCAGGACCTCATCCAACCTGGCCTTGAACACCTCCAGGGATGGAGCACCCACAACCTTCCTGGGCAGCCTGTTCCAGTGTCTCACCACCCTCTGAGTAAAGAATTTCCTTCTAATTTCTAATCTAAATCTACCTTCTTCCAGTTTGAACCCATTACCCCTCATACTATCACTACAGGCCCTTGCAAAAAATCCCTCTCCAGCCTTCTTGTAGGCCCCCTTCAGATACTGGAAGGCTGCAATTAGGTCTCCCCTGAGCCTTCTCTTCTGCAGGCTGAACAAGCCCAATTCTCTCAGCCTGTCTTGGTAGGAGAGGTGTTCCAGCCCTCTAATCATCTTTGTAGTCCTCCTCTGGACCCTCTCTAACAGGTCCATGTCCTTCTTGTGCTGGAGGCTCCAGAGCTGGATGCAATACCCCAGGTGGTGTCTCACAAGAGCAGGGTAGAGCAGAAGAATCACCTCTTTCGATCTACTGGCCATGCTTCTTCTGATGGAGCCCAGTATATGGTTGGCTTTCTGGGCTGAACTGGCACATTGCTGGCTCACATTGAGCATTTCATCAACCCCTTAGTCTTTCTCCTCAGGGCTGCTCTCAATCCACTCCTTGCCCAGCCTGTATTTGTGCTTGGGGTTGCCCCAACCCAGATGCAGGACCTTGCACTTGGCCTTGTTGAAATTCATGAGGTTGGCGTGGGCCCACCTCTCAAGCCTGTCAAGGTCCCTCTGGGTGGCATCCCTTCCCTCCAGTGTGTTGACCACATCACCCAGCTTGGTGTTGTCTGCAAACTTGCTGAGGATGCAAGCCTCAGCACTTATTTCATCCACTTATTCAAATAGGAATAAGCCTGTTAGATAAGTGGATGTTCAAAAGCCTATGGTGGTTCTGATACTTTAATTGAAAGCATTCAGCAACATTTTCAAAGGTGTCTAAATAATGATAAGTTTAAATGCTGCTTTTAAAGTTTTGGAAATTCTGGAATGGTTTACTGAAATATTTAGATACTTTCATACCTGTAAAACACTGGTCTCTCAAAAAAAAACCCCTTGTAGTGGGTCTGTCTGAGCTGATTTTCCCCATACAGCCCTCATACTGCAGTACTGGGACCCAGAGGCTGTTGATAACATGGTGTGTGTTATGTCTAGCAGTGAGTGCCCACATAACACCAAAGGTACAGGGGGGAAAGATCTGGGAGGGGATACAACCCAGACGGCCAACCCAAGCTGACCAATAAGATATTCTACACCATATGACGTCAGCTCAACTATAAAGGAAGGAGGACGGGGGGATTCTGGGAAGACGTTTGTCCTCCGAGCAACCGGTACGCGTTCTGGAGCCCTGCTTCCCGGGACAGGCCCGACACCGCCTGCGGATGGGAAGTAGAGAGTAACGGCTTTGCTGCTTTTGTTTCGTACACGCGGCCTTGCTTTCTCTGCTGTTTATTAAAACTGCTTCTTATCATAACCCACGGGTTCTTCTTTTCCATCTTGCTCTCTCCCCGCTTGCCTTGCTGACAGAGGTTTTGGTGCGTGTGGGGAGTGATAGANCCACTTTCATGGGCAGCCTGTTCCAGTGCTTAACAAACCTTTTGGTGAAGAAATTTTTCCTAATATCTCATCCAAACCTCCCCTGGCATAACTTGAGGTCATTTCCTCTTGTCCTATCACTTGTTACTTGGAAGAAGAGACTGACACCCACCTTGATACAACCTCCTTTCAGATAGTTGTAGAGAGCAATAAGGTCTCCCCTCAGCCTCCTCTTCTCCAGGCTAAATAATCCCAGTTCCCTCAACCACTCCTCATAAGACTTATACTCTAGACTCTTCACCAGTTTCGTTGCTCTTTTTTGGACACGCTCCAGCACCTCAAGGTCTTTCTTATAATGAAGGTCTCAAAACTGAACGTAGCATTCAAGGTTATGTCTTAACCTAAATGACATCTTGCCACGTACATATTTCATTTTTCTTGCCAGCAGGAAAGCTCAACACATTAAAAATGAGTGTTAAGTGAAGGAGCAAAATATTTCTAATACTTAACATGGATCTTCTGAAATATCTCCTCTAAGAACATTGGAATGGCCTGAAAGTGAAAAAATTACAAGGTAGGAGAAAGAGACGGGGGGAAATTTCACTTTAAGTTCTAGGTCTTAAGGGACAGTGAAAAAGGCCCTTAAACTTTCTTTTCATTAGTTTGGGGGGTTTTAATATATTTTGAATTGGGAATATAAGAACAACTGCACTAAAGCTCAAGTTTACTCTCTGTGAAGGACAAAAGAAGGGAAAGGAGAAAGAGACCTAAAGAGAGAAAGAGGCAGAAAGGAGGGAAAGTGAGAGAGGGAGGAAAGTGAAGAAGAAAGTGAGAAAGAGAAAAGGAACAAAGGAGTAAGAAGAAAGAAAAGGAAAGGCAGGAAGAAGGACAAAGAAAGGTTAGACAGAAGTTAAAAAGCCAATCCATTCCACCTCTTTCTCTCTCTCTGGAATCCTAATTAACAGGAAAAAGGAATGTATGACTATTGTGTATATAAGCCTCCTCAGCTTGAAAGAGTAACATTTCTCTCTTTCAGGAACCTTAATTACTTGAACTTAAACACTCTAAAATTTTTCTTGACTGTATGAATTTGAAATGCTTTTCATCCTTTGACAACAGATCAACAGGCACAGCATATTCTTTCAAAAGAATAACAATAAAAACAGCCCTCATGGCCAATTTTTCATTTAAATACTCAAGGGAAATTTTGTTGAACAAGTTGCAAGGGGAAGAAATTACTCTAAAAATAGTAAGGAAAGCAAATTATTTTCCACCAGAGTTTGTCCTTCTTATTTCTCATGTCAGCAACTTCATTGTTCTAGAGTGACTTTAGTAATACAATTTCCCTTCTTTGAATGCTATGTCATGTCTTAGGCTCATACACAGGATAGTCTGTATTTCAAGGCTGCAGATAGACCTGTGATATCTGCCATATTACTCACTTCTATCAGTATATTGCATTTGTGTCCTAGATGTTGGCAGACCAAAAGGTTGACACTGTCATTAGCTGAGTTTTCATGTCACATCTCACCACCCTTTCAGTTGCTTTTGACAATGTTTTATGGTTTAGTCCTAGGTAAATATCAGAGAACAAGAAATGTGCTAAGGGAATAAAGGGCATTCCCTCAATGTAATATGCCACAATAAGTAGAAATAATTAATAGAAATTATATAATTTTAATTTTAAAAAATCTCTATAAGGCAGTTCAGTTTACCTGCAATATAATGAAACTATCTAAATTGTAATAAAAATATTAAAAATTCTAAACACTCTCTTAAAATTTGAACAAATAGAACAAATTGACATTTTATTCTCAAAAGCCTTTGGATAAAATGCCTCATAAGATATATTTTGAGAAACTTGATAATCACAGGGTTAGAAATATAGTACAGCCATGAATTAAAAACTGCTTTCAAAATGGGAAGGCAAGAGTAGGAATAAATGTTGAGTTCTTAGAGGAATGAGGCTATTCATTAGTGGTACTTCAGAGATCAGAACTAGAATGAACATTGTTCAATACAGCTGTGAATAATCTAGAGTCAGAGGTGAATGCTGAGACAACTTCTTGCCCATCCCTGTTATCATCTTTTTAACATGGCAAAACTTTGCTTTTTAATTCTGGAAGCCCTGTTTCTTCTCTTTTCTCCTCTACTAAGCCTTTCTTTGATGGGAAGGAGTTACCAGCTACCACCAGTTGTACATCACAATGGGGTTCATCCTTACTGACGCCTCTTGGCACAATTCGAATACACAATGTTAATAAGCAGTGTTAACTCTCAGCCATTAGCACATGCAACTCAGTACCAATCTGAAAGACTAATTTACCAAGTCTTTAGATTCTTGATAAAAATATGATGGCACCCACTAACAAAAAGCATAGGAAAATATTAATATACCATACACAAGTTAGTGGTAAAATATGTATGACTTATAAAATTACTTAAGTACTATCAAGATTAATTTTTTCTTGTGAGAAAACACTTATAGTAGAAAAAGAAAAAATGTCTTAGGTTTGGGAGGAAAATTTCACAGAACAGATATTCCCTCCTAGGCTGACCCTGTGAGCTACTGGGAAAGGATAGCAAAGTTTTAGTAACTAGACAGATGGAGATTTTCCTTGGTCAAAGTAGACACAACTATGTTAAAGTTTCTATGTTCCAGCCAAGAGAGAATATTAGAACAACATATTTGAAAGCAATAACAGAAGAGCCAACTCTGTATTCCAAGTGAGTGTGCACAGAACCCAGTAATTTCTCTTACTAGCACACGTATCTTAACAATACATCTTAACAATACTGCTATGATATCATGAGATCTTCCAGGAAAGTTAGGAGAAAAGCTTCTAATGGATAAAGCTTGTCAACATATCTCAGCATTGTCATATATAACAAAAACCATTCCTAGAAGTGATGATTCATGTCAGCACAGGACCCTAGGAAAAAAAATGCTTGTTGAACTTTGGACATTTCAAAATTCAGATACATCAAATACTGGCACCGGTATTGTTTAATATCTTCATTAATGACATTGACAGTAGCATTGAGTGCGCCCTCAGCAAGTTTGCGGATGATGCCAAGCTGGGGGGTGCAGTTGATATGCCAGAGGGACAGGATGCCATCCAGAGGGACCTGGATAGGCTGG
>VYZX01006386.1:11063-33729 GCA_013401335.1 Brachypteracias leptosomus
GATCTGAGAGCAGGCCTTTGAAATAAGTGTAGAAATATTCACTTTTAATGTTACATGCTCAGTTTCTGCCACTGAGTTTAGGGGGAGATAGGTTATATCTGACACATTAAAATGAGACTTTAAAATTTGAACTGTAAGCAGGATATGTGCAAGTAGCTTGTGGAGAAAATGCACAAAACTTTAAAGCAGCACACAGTTCTTTTTAAGCAGTGTCATGTTAAAACACATACTTACAGGTCAGAACCAGCACAGGTATTTCTTGTCTATTGTGCAGAAAAACATCATACTGCAGTATTAGTGCTGAAGTTGAGTAACAAGAATTCTGGACTGACGGGCTGAAAACCTGTGAATGTCTGTTGAGGTCTGTCTGCCAACCAGTACGGAGTACATCTGTACAGCCTGGGTGACTTGACAGAGTACACTATTTAGTCTAACCTTAGAACAGTGGTATTACTTGACAAAAGATGATGTTTCTTTCACTGTTGATTACTTCAGAGAACTAAAAACTCTTTAATTTCTAAGTATGACAGCCTTTCACTTCACACTTTCAAGCTAACAGAAAATCTATAATTTGCATGATTTTTCAAGAAAGCTTTCCTAAGATCAGCTCATTTTGAATTGCTATGCTGAAGATTTCTAAATAACTGATTTAATGTGGCTAGTCAATTGGTTTGTTACCAGAAGAATTTGGGTTAAATAAAATAGCCTGATACTTTCTGCAGATTTCTTCTGTCTAAAGAATAATTTATTAATCTAATAGCAGCTTCTAGGAGGGTTGAATGACTTGAAACTTATGCAGCGTAATTTTCCGACTTTTTAATATAAATATATTTTAGTGCTTTCTAAAATCAGGCGTATTGACTACAAGTTGTTCTTGTGTTGTGAGAGAACATACAAATTTTAAAATAATATTTTTAAACTTAGTTTTAGAAAGAAATAGCATCTGAGTTTGTGTGAAGACAAAAACTTGGACACTTTATTGAAATGTAACAATTAATAGTGTAATAGTCTAATAGCCTACATGGGGCTATCATGAGAAGAAATATCTACCTCTTGTAAATGATTTCCTCTTCTAGTGGCAAGATCAAAAGACAGCAAATACAAATAGAGACTGTTTTTAACACAGTTAATAAACGGCACCTGTTGCTTTTCAAAGTCTTAATAAGGTTCAAAAGGGTTATGCTTTTCTAATAAAGGTATCGTGGCTTGAGGCATGACCTAAGCAAATGAATAGATATGCTCATATGGGATATCATCATCTCCATTTGGTTGAGGATGAGAGAAAATCTTCAATTAAGGCAGATTATTCTACAACTGTTTGCACTGAAGTGCCTGGTACAGTCCAGGATACCCAGCTTTGGAAGAGGCCAGTTCTTATATAAGCAAGTGATTCTTCCTACTCTTGCACCCTATAGCTTTTAAAATTTGCTTGGCAAACTTTCAGAAGAAACTATCTGCTTTACAGAAGCTATCTGTCTGTAGCAGATGGAGTTCCTGCAGTGTCTGAGGTGCAGTTCATGGGAGTATTTAATGATATTTTGTAGGAGTACTTTTCAGGCAGACTGTAAAAATAAACTCTTCTGCCTGCTTGTACATTTCAGCTTGTATAAAGAACGAAAGAGCTTTAAGGTCTACAAATGTGGTTCAGGAAACATGAAGTTATTCTCATTTCATACTGCTTGCAGGATAATTCTGTCTTAATTTCCCAGTCCAAGGCAGAAAAGCTAAATCATCTGTAAAAAAACCATTTTCTTCCTTGTAAATGACAGCAGCCCATAGGCATTGTAATGAGGAAGTGAAATGGATGTGCTCTGTGTGGATATGGAAATCTGATTGGTAAAGGTGAAGAGCAGAGTCCTCTCAGGGATATGACTTGATCAGTGTGCATCAGATATGCTGAAACTGGTGATACTAAATATTGGGAAAGGAGGATATAGCAGACTGGTCTTGTCAACAGAGTGTGAATCAGGCATCTTTTTATTTTTACAAAGAAAACACAGTACAGCTTTAATAGGCTGTGCTCTAGAGTCAGACACAGGATTATAGTCTAGCCTTGGCCATGAATTCTCATTAAACCTATTGGCTTCGAATAAGCTCCTTGCTTTTCAAGTTCTGGCAGCTCTAAAGGAGTTAAAAAATGAGCTTTTATTTGCAAATAAATTATGACCATAGCAACCAAATATAAGTCCCTGAAATGCTAGTTCAGTTTGATTTTTCATGACCAATACTTTGCTGCCTGGACAGAATTCAGTTTGTGCTGTTCGCTCAAGTATGAGAAGACGTCCATGTGGCACTATCAGGAAGAGTTAGGGTGGCATTCCAGCTTAATAAATGCCTTTGACTCAGGAAAATCCCTGGCGTTTGGATAATGGGAAACCCCAGAGTTTGTGAAAGCATGCAGAGAGTTTAGTTGAATGAAACTGTATATGCCCTACTCATAATTTGTTAAGAGTTGGTGTAATCACTTAATTCACTTCTTATTGTTGTTATAAGATGCTTGTAGATAACATCAAATGGTTGTTCTGTAAAGTACTCATTTGCCTATAAAGAAATGTCTTGAAAGCTGACAGAAAATCAATGATGCTGGCAAATGTAAGGGCATACAAAATACTTGAAGATAAGATAGGCTTGTTCATACAATATGCTGTAGTGCTTCCAGAATCAATGTGTAGTGTACAGCACGGTGATGCTTTGTCTTCCTGTTTTTGCAAGGAAAGAGGAGGCTGCTGTATTTCTCATGGGCATGAATAAGTAGTAGGACACTTGTCTAGTAAGTCAGAAGCCTTGTCTACCAGTCAGAAGCCAAAATTGTTGATGCAGGCTTTGTTTGTTTGTTTGTTTGTTGGGTTTTTTTTTCCTCTGGTCATTTAAAAATTATATTTTTTTTATTACTTTCCCAGAAATCTGGATTTTTCTTTCAGAAGTGAAAAAAGAAACACATTGCAATATAAGCTCAAAATGGTAATAAAGCATAACATGGGTTACCATATAGATCTGTCAAAAAAAAAAAACAAAACATTTTGAAAAGTTATACTGAAGTTCATCTTGTTTTAAATGCCTCAAAATGGGACAACTTGACCTTATTTTCAAACACCATGGCTTTTGAAAAGTTAAGCAAACTCTTTCCTTATTTTTCTTTATGCATAGGAATCAGCCTAAAAATAAAGATGAGCTCAAAATTTCTGATTTTTATTACGGCAACAGGAGATACACATAGTAAAAATTCTATGCAGTTATTTTTACACAAGCAACTTTTTCATAATGCCGTATTTTGGAGGTTCTTTTGACAAACTTTGATTTTCAGAAAAGTGAATTGTGAGGATCAAAGAATCATAGAAACATAGAATGGTTTGGGTTGGAATGGACTTTTAGAGATCATCTAGTGCAACCCTCCTGCAGTGTGCAGAGACATCTTCAACTAGATCAGATTGCTTAGAGGCCCACCCAGTCTGACCTGGAATGTTTCTGAGGGTGGAACATCTATCATCTCTCTGGTCAACCTGTGCCAGTGTTTCACCACCTGTGTTGTAAAAAAATTCTTGGTTATATCTAGTCTAAATCCACCCTTTTTTACTTTAGAGCTGTTACTCCTTATTCTGTCACTACAGGCTCTTGTAAAATGATCTTATAGGCCCCTTTAAGTACTGAAAGGCTGCAATAAGGTCTTCCTGGAGCCTTCTCTTCTCCAGGCTGAACAACCCCAACCCCTCTGAGCCTGTCCTCATAGGAGAGGTGTTCCAGCCCTCTGATCATTTTTTGTGGTTCTCCTCTGGAGCCAGGCCAACAGGTCCATGTCTGTCTTGTGCTGAGGACTCCAGAGCTGGACACAGTTCTCCAGATGGGATCTCACCAGAGTGGAGTAGAGGGACAGAATCACCTCCCTTGACTTGCTGACCATGCTTCTTTTGATGCAGCCAAGAATACGGTTGGCCTTCTGGGCTGTGAGCTCATGTTGCTGGCTCATGTCCAGCTTTTCATCCCTTGGTACCCGCAAGTCCTTTTCTGCAGGACGGATGCTTTATAAGAATGCTTCCTAGGATGTTAATCTGATATGCTGAATTTCCTATGGCAAACAAATTTTCATTTGTACTGTAGAAGCGTGTCTAGCAATATGATTACTTTGTTTACTTCAGTCTTTGTATTGCTGATCTAAGTTACTTTCTTACCAGCAAATAAGTCTATTGTTGATTCCAAATAGCTGAAATGGAAGCACAGAGCATGTAAGTATCTTATTCTAGTGAGAAACAAAACTGGTTCTGTGGTGACACTGTATGGAATTTTCTGCAGTAAAATCACTTATTTTCAATAAGCTTTAAAAACAGGAACTTTAAATACTTTTCCCTCTGTGATGCTGGTGCCTAGCATTTTGATTCTCATTTTAGCTGATAGAAATAATAGTAAAAAGGTCTTACTTCTGTCTTCCTAGACCATAGATTGAAGCCACAGATTAGATAGCTTGGAGTTTGCTTTGCAGCTGCATTATTAATTGCAGAACTGCCTCTGAACCATGCAGTGTGGCGTTTGAATTACATGTGTCTGTTTAAGGATATGGCAACATGGCACATCTCTGTCAAAACTGCATATAACACTATAGTTGCATTGTATTTCTAAATTTTCAAGCTTGAATTAGAACTCTAGTTTTTATTTTACAAAATATTCTCATTTCTTCTGTCCATTAAAATAATAGCTTGGCTCTTGAGTTAAAATCACTGTAGAAGTGGGCTGGATTCTAATTTGTTAATGCCGACATTCCTGGCTTGGTTTCCTTAGGTAACATGTGTTAAGGATATGTACACACCTGCTTTGGGGAAGGTACAAGCGCTCAGCCCCTGCCAACAGCTGTCACCACACAGACTGTGACCCATGGTCCTGCTTCAGCCTCCTACTCTGAGCCATTCATCTCTGTAGCTGTGGGGTTTTTGGGACACATATTGTTCCCACATCAGTGGCTGGTGGCTAAGCCCCTCCCCCCAGTCTCTGGCACTGAGACCCCTCCTTGTTTTGATAGCTGACTTCACAGGTCTGGGGCACCCACTCCATCTGCTGACATCAAATCCAACATGCTGGTCCCCGAGTAGCTGCCACTTAGTCCTTGAGCACTTGCAGCATCTGCATATGGGATAGAGACTGGAATTATGCAGAGAGTGAGTTAAGAAAGAATTTAGTAAAAGGACAGGACAAACTGCAGTGATCAGGCACTGCCCTTGGTCAAACCACTGGGCTGAATAACATCAACTTACCTGCAGTTGTCCTCTTTTACACCCCTTTCTGTCTGCTCTCCCTCTTTCTTTCTCCCTGAACCTGTTCCCATGCACATTCCCTCAGCAGTTGGCACAGTCTCACTGACTCCTTCTACATCCTGCACCTTCCTGTTTGCATCCTTATCAGGTGCAAAGTCCCTGCCCATCAATTATTCTGTTTGGAGGTTTGTTTCTGGTTATTGTTTTCATTAACAATAATTCATGAAATTTCATTTCTGAGTGTCTCCCTCCTTTTCCTTATCATCACAATTTGGCAAGGTGCTTAGACAGATAATCTTACTGAAAGATAAGAGTTCTCACATCAATTATCCTTGCCAGTTAGTGTGACTGAGCAAGTTTGTTCCTGTAGCAACCTCCCTTATCACCTGTTGGCCAGGTTTGACTCTGTAGGTTCTTGTTTGTAGCTCCTTTGGCCAGGTAAACTCAAAAGAGCAGACCCTCTCCTTCCACATAGCGCTGCACTATGGAATATCAACTGCAGGAACTTGCCCTCATGCAGAGGAAGCTGTAACAGGAGTGTCCAGTTAACACAACTGCTGTATGCCTTGGTATCAACTCGAGTGTTTTCTTTGAAATAAAGGAAAACTGTGGAATTAGTGACATTACTCACAAGCACTGTGTCTGCAAGACAGAAGTTTTCAAGTTTCAGCTTCCTTCATCATCTGTGGAATCCTGAGATATGTAGTATGTATAAAGTAAAAAACCAGAAATAGTACTGCATAATATTCATGGAGGTGAAGGAAAGAGAATGTTTCAAGAATGTAAGTAGTCTGTTACCACATTACAGTTAGTATAGATGACATGTGTTTTGATGGACTTTCAGGAAGACTGTACTAAGTACTAATAATTCTTGGGTACCGAGACTGGGTAATATAATAGTGTTTCTCTGGGTGAAAGTTAGACAGCAGTTGGTGTACAGGCTCAAAATGTTTAGGCAGGACCTAAATGCTTTCTAGGAGCAGAAGGGATTTTTGTTGATTCAGAATTAATTCCCATCACGAGGACTGCAAAAAAAGAAAAGGCATTTCATATAGTGGTTTGGTGGTGTTTTCTTGTAATGATGCTATATAATATGAAGACTGTAGTGCATAGTGTATCACCAGAATTGTAGGAATTTGAAAGACTTGTTCAACTTCAGAATAGAAAAACATTCTGCATCTGTATTATACCATGAATGGACAATAATGTGGGGTTAACGTCTGTGATGAAATGTGTATAGCCAGAAGAAGATGTTAGCGAGGAAGCTCTTATATGTACTTCATGCATTGGAAACTCGTCATGGTAAGTTACCAAATACAATCTCTTTAAAATACTGCACTTGAGCATGAAGTAGTTCTACTTTAAATATCTGGACAATTTTTATTTCAAAATAAATACTAATCTGCTCAGTTATATGGACCAGTGGTGTGGAAAATCAATCTAAACCAAAAAGCTGTTCTTAATTACTGATATTATGTGTGGTCTTTAAAATAGCCATGGGCTTTTGTCCCATAATTATAAACTTACAGGGTTTGTTGGGTCTTTTTGGAAAAAGTTGGAAATCTTGATGTCAATTTCAACCTTAAAGCGAAGCTTTGTGAGTGTTAAGGCTCATATCTATGAAGAGCCGTGATAGAAGTGCTGCTGTTGTTTTGAACAGGACCATTTGAAAGGACCTGAATCTGGTAGAGTTAAACATCCTTTCTGTGTGATCTGGAATTATATAAATACCCATATATTTGTGGTGCATATGTTGAGTCCATTAATTTTTTTTAACACACACAGTTACGATAATATCAAATTTCCTGTGTTTCTGGGTAGACTGAAGGTTAGCCTTGGCTGAATCCTTTCATTTGAAATGAAATTGATTTTGTTTGCAAAGTAGAACTAATGTACCTTTTTTTCTTCCTCAGGTATGTGTTCTTCTTGGATCCATGCAACATTGATCTAGTACATCAGAGGATCAAGTCTCTTGCTTTATGTGTATCAGCTTGCCCAAGGAAAGAGCTGAAAACTCTGGCTGATATTCAGAAATTTGCAGAAACTAATGGTATGCAAAAAGCATTTCTGTTTTTGTTCATGTACTGGATATTTTCATAGGATTTAAAGAAACCCTTCTGTGCTAGCTGAATTAAAAATGAAATATGTATTAAAAACCATTAATAGAAATAATGTGATATTTTTACTTAGCCAAAACTTTACTATATTTTACAGTATTAATGTGCTTCTGTTATGTCTTGGACAGCTTTGAAAGTTCATTGTTAAAACAGGAGTACAAAATGTAAGAGGAATTTGAGGGAATGTCTGACTCGCACAGAAATGTTCTGACTCTACTGCCCAACAGTAGTGCTGTTGAAATGTCCTCATGTTTATGGGGTTAATGAGAACAATGCTGCCTTCGAGCAGCACTTGCTGCACAGTGTGTGGCTGTATGTGAAAGTACTCCCGCTTTCGTTCAGTGCTACAGTGCAGTTCCTGTTTTTTTTTGTTTTCTTACACTTTTCTGTTTTAAAAGAAATGTAAAGGAAACTAATGGTATTAACAAATGAAATGTTGCACCTTATCTCCCCTAAGAGCAGCACTTTTTCTCTGTAATAATAATACTGATATTACCAGCTCAACTGATATTTTAACAATGTGTGGAATAAAATACATGAAAGCTAACCAACTTTTGGGCCTTCCAAAAGACAGTAAAGATAAAAACTTACTTTGAGGAAATTTCAGGGTTTTTCAGCTATTCAAGTGGGAATGTTTTGTTCTAAACTTTCCTACTTAATCTTTTTAAATGCTGCGGTAAGATTCTTTGCAAGATGCTTGGCAAATGATGAGTCAGTCTGGATGACGAAGGTCAAAGCAGTGAAACTGATTAAGAAGGAAGTCAAAAGTTGATTTCTGTCCAGGTGCTGGTTATGTGAATACTTCTTGCTTGACAGCAGAGCAAGCTGAAGAGGCCCTCGGACACAGTCAGAGCCCTTGGATCTCCCAGCGCATCGTGACCATGCCAGGGTGCTGGGCAGCCTGCACCAGAGAGCTGAGCTCCTCTGGGGCACCACAGCACGTGGAGCTGCACAAACCAGCGTGCCAGCACAGGATGGGAGCTTCCTGATGTGGTCTGTGCACTGCTCCCAGTACAAGCCCACAGCGAAATGCACCAGCATCTCCAGTTTTACTCTTTACCCCTTCTCTGGGCATGCTGTTTTTCTTAACTAATTCAGGCCAGTTGATGTGCAGTCAAGGTCATTACTAGTGGAGTTCCTTAAGTACCTCTTGAAATAATGAAATGCAGCCATGCCTTGGTTTACCACAAACATTGTTTCTATGTTTGTAAGTCAAATCTTTTATTAACTGTGCCTGAAATATGTTTAGTATAACCATCTTGTAAAATACACCAAAACCCACTCTTTTAAAACATGCTATGCCTTGTTCTTGTGATTTTCCATTCTAAATGTATCTTCCTCAAGGCTTTAGATTTTAAAACCTAAAAAAAAAAAGGTTGATTTGTTGCTTTCTTTTGTTTTTAGTATCACAGCAAATTGTTTCAGTTTACAGAATCTTAGTCAAAAATATGAAACCTGGTATTACAGCAGAACAGAATCATTGAGTTCAGTTCCTTATTTTCGTTATATGATATCGGATTTATCAAAACAGGTACTACACTAAACTGAGTTTTCCTTTTGTAAATGAAGTCGGTGCAAGACTGGAATGACACAGTTCTGAGAAATATTGTCATCCTCGTGGTTATGTTTCTACTTAAATGTTCACCAACCAGTACGCATTCCAAAAAGTGATAGCTTAAGTGCTGATCACCTTGAATGTTTCATATGTATAGTAAAAGAGCAAGCATGATTCGGTCTTGCAATAGAGTAAGGAAAGTGAATTAGTACCAAAACTATAGTATTCAGTAAACAGAGTAATTTTTCTGAAAGCCACTTTGTAACTATTACAGTGGGTTTAAATTACATGCTGGGGTTATGTTTGACAGTTCCAAGTAACCACAGATTCCACTATAAAAAGGGTAATAAGGAAATCTGAGGACTTCGAACTTTACTGCACAGAACTTAATTGCAGTTTCTGTGTTTGTGATAATATCTAGTTAAAATTCAAGATTTCAGCTGTCAATTCTGAAGAAAGAGGGCAAGACATAAGACATATGTGTTTGGTTTCCTGTGATCACCAATGCTGAATTTTCCCAGGCTTGAAACTTATAACTAACACTGAACAAGAAAAACATCGTAATGTTTTAAATATATGGATAGAGAATGCAGTCAACTCTTAATTTTGCTCTGTTGAGCCTTTCTGAAAGCTTTAACTCTTCCTGCAACCTGAATACGGCAGTTATGCCAGAGATAGGCTCTGTGCAGGTTGTTGCATGTGCATATAAAGAGCTAGCCATTTTCACCGGGCTCACATGCTGTCCCTGAAATGACCTTGCTTGTCCACACAGCTTGGAATTCTTTCATAAATTACTGTTTAAGAATGCTTCTATGCCCCTAAAAATCCTCTGTTGTTCCTCAGCCCATCAAGAGGTGTTATAGTAAGTTCAATTTTTAATCTAAATATCTTTATCAAAAGATGTAACATAGTAAAACATATTCCAACATCCACATATTGGTTAGTGTTTTGTCAACAGCAAGTATGATCTTCCAGCTATCTGAGCACTTATGGTACCATTCCCAAAGCAGGACAGGACCATGACTGGCTATACACAACTTAACAGAACTGTGAACCTGCAAGGTTCAGAGCCATTATGGCAGAGCTCTGGTGTATTGTGCAGTACAGCTTGTATTCTTCTGAAGGCAAGATTACAAATAAGCATGTAGGGCAAAGAATATCCTTGCTTGAGGCTTGAAGATGATTTCGTGACAAAGCAGCCTTTCAGCTTTCTGAATCAGTAATGATGCACTTGCTATTCTGCTGTAATTTGGGGAAAGGAGCTGATTTGGTGAATAACCAAATCAGGACACCATTTCAGGGCAGTAACTTTGCTCCCACGCCCACCCCCCTTGCTCTCCCGCATTAGCGGTACCCTCCCATCTAAGAAGAGAAGTCTGTACCTCACAAAGCCTAGCTGATTTTAGGAAAACAAGAAAGTGTGCACCTTTAATCTCTTCAGAATAATTGACACCCAGAACCCTGGGAAATAGTTGGCACCTTTCACAAAAGGAGGAAAAAGGAAAGGGAAAAACAGGGCAGTTGACCACTTGGATCTTAAGCGTGCGCAAAGGTGCAAGTTGTAAGATACAGGAATATCCTGTAGCAACTCCTGAAAATGATGAAGAAAGATGCAGTGATGGCTGAGAACATGTTCTAATGCCATTCTCATGCAGCTATGCTTATACTTCAGTTTGTGGAGCTATAGATTGGACACAGCTGAAAATGTTGTATATTGTGTATATTGCACCTGTCTGCTGCTGGTCTTCCCAAGATTTTATCACTCAGTAGAACATCTCAGTACTTGGGATTCAATGTTTTTGTTTGTCTTAGCACTTAAAATATGATGGATTTGATTAATGTGACTAAAAGATGTTTTTTCCAGAAAGCTGACTTTTTTTGATGCTTCAAAATCTAATGTTCATGAAATATTGCAGTGCTGTTTTCAAGGACTTGGCAAAGCATTTTGAAATATCCTTGAGGACATATATGACTGTGCCAAAAGAATAGTTAAATGTCATTGTTAAAAAGAAATGCTAAACAAGTGGCCATAATTTCAGTCTTGTTTAATTTAATGATAACTGTACTGACTGGTCATTGTGGGAATTAATATTCTTATCTGTTGTGTAAATGACTGGATGCAGATTTAGGAACATAAATGAAATTTCTATTCTACAACGTGTTGGCAGGCATCTCAATTGTCAGAATTCTGTAGCTAGACCAGGCTAGTTGAGGTCCAGGTGGACTTAGAGACAGAGGTAAAGCTACTTTAAGTCTGCTATGGAGACAGACCTGAAAGAAATCAATAAAGGAAATCAATCTGGCTAAGTTGGAGCTTTCTCTGAGCTATGGGGAGGAACCATAGCTGTATGAAGTTACTGACATCTTCATGTGTAGTAATCAAAATACGTCTTTGCATTTACTGTTGGTAATTAGAATTAGCAGTTACATCAATTGCTGCTGCCAGCTTCTGATGTTTTTCTTCTGCTCCTATTCTGTTGGCCCCCACTTTTTTTTTTATTGGAGGTGTGCTGGTTAAAACTGAATCCTTTGCTTGATTTTCCTGGAGCCTGTTGAACCATATTAGTTACTAGGTGTCTTATCATTAGAGAGATTCTGCACTGCTAGGTCTTTGGGGACCTGAGTATGTTAATTTTGAGTATCATTTTTTGAATGGCTGGAATGAAAGTACAGAATGACTGGTTTTGAGATATGGAGTAATCCACTGCTACTCTACCATGTTACCAGAACTGCCTTTCAGGGTTGTCTTGTGTTGAAAATGGATCCTCTAGTCAGAGCGTTGTCACAACAACAAGTGGCTGCACGTGGAGTCCTCCAGTAGAATTGTGTCGTACTATTGATTACATTAATAAGCCGCTTGGAAAGGGGGAGGAGTGATGAGGTAATAAATCTTTCTGTGGCTACTAAATTATTAAGAATTACATGAAAAAAATCTGATATCAATTGTAGTGGAATAAAATGTCAAATGGAAAGGAATGCCCGCAGAACAAAGGGATGGGAAACAACCTTTGTTATGCATTTAGTGTTTTATGTTAAAATACTTATTGCTAGTTGGTAAAGAGATTGTGAAGCTATTGAAGATAGCGAGAGGATTAGGTGAAGGCACAGCATTGTCCGAAAGTGTAGTGTTTATTAAGCATGAAGAGAAAAAAATAGGGACTGTATTTTGTGTAAACTCATGCTCTGTTGGCATCATAAAGGCTGTATTCTGGTCCTTTCTTGACGAAGTGTTTTCTTAACTTTTTTGAAACTTACACACACATGTATGTTCTCATTGCATGTACACATACTGAGAAAGAAAGGATCGCTGATTCTTCTGCCTGGAAAAGAGAAAACTATCAGGAAAAGTAAGGTAATTAAAAGCAGGAATAGCTTAGAGAAGGTTAAAAAAAAATATTTCTTGAGCTCATAACCTTAGTAACATGAAACTAGAGGTCAAAAAGCAAATTACTAGGCATCAAAGAGTCAGATTTTTTTACACACAAGTTATGGTTAATTTACGAAACTTATTGTCATGAGAATTTTTTAGATACCAAAAGATAAACCTTTAGAATAATAGTGTTTGGATATTTAATTGGAAGTTAGTACTCAAGGATATTCCTGAGATGTAATTGGTGGAGAGCTAAAGATACAGTAGGGGAAACATCTGCTACTGGACTAGAGGGATTTTTAATTTGATTCCAAAATAGGAATGTCAAATGTCCTGGAAGAAATATGAGTGGAGGAATGGGTAAGTTAATATTTATTTTCAACTTTCTATACTGTTTCTGAGAATTGAGGGACAGAGAAGAGGATACTCTGGGCTTTTTGATTACCATATACAAGTATATGAATTCTGACTTCAGGATTTATTATTTTTTATAATACTTTGTAACATCAAGTGTGCTTGGCTATCTCAGTTGTTCTCTTTGTGGTCTTCAATTCTGGAGATATTTGAAGATCAAAATAGTGCAGTTTTGTGTTGGATTTTTCTTGGAACGTTCTGACAGGCACTGGAGAATACTTACTTTCACTTCAGTCCCACATTTATTTATAAAAGCAAGCTGTAATTTCTCCTGCCCTCTGATAATAACTTCTTTAGAAAAGTGATGCTAAGTCTCTCTGCAACAACTGGAAGTTTAGATACATACAGTTCTTACTTTCCTTTTTTTAAAACACACTCTCTGCTTCTGGAAGGCACCAGTGCCTAGATCTAAAGAATGACTCATATAATCGTGGAATGATTTGGGTTGGAAGGGACCTCCAAAGGTCATCTAGTCCAACCCCCCTACAGTAAGCAGNAGTTGTCACTGTTCTCCATCTGGACATTGAGCCATGACCGCTACTCTCTGGATGTGACCACCCAGCCAGTTCCTTAGCCACTGAACAGTCCACTCGTCAAACCCGTATTTCTCCAACTTAGAGAGGAGGATGTTGTGAGGGATGGTGTCAAAGGCCTTGCAGAAGTCCAGGTAGATGGTATCTGTGGCTCTTCCCTTGTCGACTGATGCAGTCACTCCATTGTAGAAAGCCACTAGGCTGGCCAGACAGGACTTGCGCCTAGTAAAGCCATGCTGGCTGTCTTGAATCACCTCCCTGTCCTCCATGTGCCTCAGCATATCTTCTAGGAGGATCAGTTCCATGATCTTCCCAGGCACAGAGGTGAGGCTGACAGGCTGGTAGTTCCTGGGGTCCTCTTTTCTACCCTTTTAAAAAATGTTTCCTTTCCTTCAGTCACTAAGGACTGAAGCTTGCTTTCTTCACTGAGAATGAATCTGTCATATTAATCTGAGAAGATCTGACTGCGAAGTGGTCTCTCCTGTGTCTTCTTGCTCATCTCAAGGCATCACTATTTTTCTAGACTCTGCTAGAGCCCAGAAATTAGGTTTAGGTGTTAAGGTTCAGCCCTATCCTTGTTTGGCCTTCTGCCTCTATTCCTGCACCATTTGCAAAAGGCATAGCTGCAATGTTTAGGTATGTTTGTGTAGTCCTCTGATGCTTCCATAATAACTGCTACCTCAGGCTGTATTCAACTCAGTGGCCAAGAACTGGTTTTCTTGTTTTCTCACTCATTTCCAGCTCTGACGCTAATCTGTGCACAGCTAAATGCTACTTCATTCCAAAATCAAGCATCAAATGTGAATGTGTCTGCTTCTGGAATGTTTTTGGTGTTCTGAAAACCCATGGGCAAATAGGAAATTTATGCAAGTCTAAACTTTATGTATTCTTAGTGCTTGTGTTCTGAGTAGAATTACTTCCTATAGTAGTAGACAAAGTATAGTTATTTTTGTCAGACTTAGCAGACAAAGATTGAATAAAGTCTGTTCAGCATCAGTGTATTTCCTTTCACAATGGCCTGAACCATCTTCTACTTGGCAGGAGTTTGTGAAAGGAGGGTCTTTGTTATTACTCCCCATAGCCATGCTTTTTCTGAGGTCATGCAGCATTTTGTTCTCTGTTACTGGCAGAAGTCAGCAACAGATAGTAACTTACCACCTTCTATGGAAGTAGTGCTTGACATCCTACCTGTTCTGTGGGTTTTGGCTGTGGAATTTGCAGCAGAATTCCATGCGGATACATAAGCCAGTGTCTTCAGCTTCCACTTTCCTATGCCATGTTGCTAGTACATAATATGCTGAGACATTTCACTGTTACTGCTAGTGTACCAAGTTGCCTCATTGCATGAAACTTTGGACTGGTGGTGTGGTTCAGATTAACAGTTTAGAGCTGCTAGAGTTCAGCAGATAGATTTGAAGCAAGTTCTGGACTGAGAAAAGTATAAAAGAGTTAAGAATTTCATCCTTGTGAGAGTGTGGGAGCCTTGTCCTTCCTGAGCAGCAGTGTTCTCCACCTTTGTCAATATCAAACTGTCAACATTTCTAGCTTGTATTGCATGGGTTGGTCAAGCATAATCATCTGTGAGTCATATATTCACAATGTTAGCCATGTCTTAATTAGTTACATTTATTCATAAAACACCCAGAATCCAAGAGGAATTAACACTGGGGTGAAAGTAGAGAGGCCAGTAGTTGTGATTTAAACCTTCATACTGTCAGACAGACTCAGAACCATGACCATACAAGGAGGATCATATCAATTACCTTATTAAAACTGTGGTTTTTAGTCTCTCAGGCTGTGTGCTTTGCCATGTGTCTGTGAAAAAGGGCATGTGAAGCTGCTTGGGGCCATATCTAACTTGAGCAGAACATACTCCTAAGATGACTGTTCTGTTCCTGGTACTGAAGTTATCCCAGGTATCTCTGCATAGTTCTTTATTTTTCTGCTTAAATCCTTGACCCTGAATATGAGTCTGTGTTTTTAGATCTGAAACTCCTTGGTTTAGTACCAGCTAAGAGTGTTGATAGGTAGGTAAGCACTGCTGGGCAGCTCAGAATGGGATCCAGAACCCCTGGTGTGCTTTCCACCAGTATCATTCTGGGAGGATTAACGTCAGTGGTTTCCTCTGTAGGCTGGTCCTCATAGTGGTTGACTTAGGAAGTCTTACCATTTCTCAAACTGTTAACTCTGCTATTGAGAGTGATGCTGCTGTAGCAAGAGTTTTGTGTGTTTGTTTACAAGACAGCAAATAGAGGAAGAAAAGCTGTAATGAGGCTCTGGTCTCTAAAAGTAATTTTATCTAGTATGTTAGTAGAGAACTTTCTGTTTGCTGTACTGCTGTGGAAAGCAGGATTTATATCTTGTTCTATGCACTGTGTCCTTTGAGCACACAAGACCTTTAATAGTTTGCATTCACATTTGGAAAGAATTATTGAAGTAAGAGTTTGGTTCTCCATCTTTGTCCTGGCATTCTAAAGCACCTTCACATAATTTGTGCTAAATTTAGCTGGTTTGGGGAATGACAGAAATAATGGCTGTTCAGCTCCTTACTCATCCAAACCTAGCCAAAAATGAAAGAAGGCTTTTAAAGGAAATGGTGGCTGTTGTTCCTGTGGCTAGGTTAAGGTTAAAAGGAAAGTTTATCTTTTGAAATACTTTGCTCCAATCATGGCCCCAAAATACTCTTAATGACTGGAGCAACTCCATTCAGGGAAAAGAAACAGTGGAATAGCACCTATGTTGTGTCTCCAGGATACCACTTTGTAGGTGAGAGCACCAAGTATAGCACTGTGGGACCAGTAAACTCTGTGTGCTCACCAGTAGATAGGCAACTGTCGCTCTGCATGGTTTAGAAGTAATTTTCTTTAAGGTTACAACATGTTGAGATCTCAAATCTAGTCACTGTAGGACAGCTTAATGTTGTTTGCCTAGTGATTTATCCAGAAGAAATACATGCATTGCTATAGGAATCAAAGGTCGTATAACTTCAATGACTTTTTAGTTTGTTCTCTGAATTCTACTCATAATGTTTTTGAAACATTTACAAGTGATAATAATTTAGGAATACTAGTAGTGTTTTGGTAAACTAATTATCTCAGCAATGCAGATTATTTGAATTTTTCTTTAAACTTTTGCAGGCTTTGCAAACTCAGACAGCAATAATAAGATTGGCTGTGCTAAGACAGTCTTTACTAACCTAGAATAACTCATGTGGGGTGGAAGGTTTGGCAAAGCAGCCCATTCTTCCCACTCTCGTCTTAAAAACTTCAAACTTTCATTTATTGATGCACAGGGACTCTTTTCTTAAGAAATCAGTTTAAGTTTGATATAAAGTGATACATTACTCAAGAATACTTTTTTGTTGTACAACTCTCCTAAAGAGTGTTAGAGAAGGTGGAAGGTTTTCAAAATATAAGGAATAAATCTTTATGGGAATAGTAAAAATTTATTTTGCCTGGTTATGTAGGACAAAAGGACAAATAAGCATCATGGGCATAATTTCAGCTATTGGACTGGTAGTTTCTTTGGATGCAGGGTGGATGATATCCCTTGTCTGGCAAGCTACATGAAAACATTTTTCTGCTTGGCTAGGAGTCTAAAGAAGCACTATGTGAGGTAGACAGCTGAAGGGAAGAGATCCAAAGGAGCCCCAAGAGCAGATTCCAGGCAAGTGATGACAGTGGCAGCCAGAGTAGTCCACTGCTCCATTGCATGCCAGGATTGAACATGCTGTTGGGTTCCAGGTGGACCTGGCAGAGTGTCTCCAGTTTCGTCCACAGCCAGGGGATTGTTGGGTTACCGTAGCCTACAAGTCCTACCTGAATGGCTTGTGACCTGTGTGCAGATCAGGATCTGGCATTTAGTTTTGCTTGGCTTACACTTGTAATCCAAACAGAAGGTCTTCAAGTACACGTTTGTGCAGAGAACATCAAATCTCTTTCCCTGGCCATAGCAAATCCTACTCTTTCTATTTTGCCTGAACTACTGGAATTCACAAGGTAGCATGGGCATCCACAGATCGCTATGTCCCTTAGGTTTATTTAGGTGTTGGGGGCCTCTGTATAAGATATTTAAATTATAGTTCAGCACCGGTAGTACTGAGTGACAGAGTGGCCAATCTGACACTGAACGTTACGTGTTGTGGGTCTTTGTACAGTTGTCCACATACAGCCTTCTCCACTTCTTCCTGTAGAACTTCTTGTTCTTGTCATAGGATCATAGAATAGAATCATAGTATCATTTAGTTTGGAAAAAACTGTTTAAGATCATTGAGTCCAACTGGTAACCCAGCACTGCCAAGTCAACCACTAAGCCATGTCCCTCAGCACCACATCTGTACATCTTTTAAATACCTCCAGGGATGGTGATTTAACCACTTCCCTAGGCAGCCTGTTCCAACGCTTAACAACACTTTTGGTGAAGCAGTTTTTCCTGATATCCGATCTAAACCTCTCCTGGTGCAACTTGAGGCCATTTCCTCTTGTTCTATCACTTGTTACTTGGGGAAACAGACTGACTCCAACCTCCTTTCAAGGAGCTGTAGAGAGCGATAAGGTCTCCCCTCAGCCTTCTTTTCTCCAGGCTAAACAACCTCAGTTCCCTCAGCTGCTTCTCATAAAACTTGTTCTCTTCACCCTTCACCAGCCTCCTTGCCTTTCTTTGGACAGCACCTCAATGTCCTTCTTGGAGTGAGCGGCCCAAAACTGAACACAGTATTTGATGTGCGGCCCCCCAAAAAAGAATTCATAGAAGAGGTATTTAAGTAGTGTTCCAGAGACTGCATAGGATAGCCTGCTCAGCTGCTCTCTGTCTTCTCTTTCAGACTGTAAATAGAAGATGTCTCTTCATAGAGGTAGCAATGTGGTAATGGTAAACAAGATTTCTGCAAATAACATTCTACACAGTTTCTAAAAACAATACTTCTATTTGGTGTCGCACAGCCCAAGATAAGGCTGTTTGTCGTAAGTTTTAGCTTAATTTGGTAAAGGGGTGTGTGTATTATCCAGATCCAGTTTATGGAACTCTCTGCTACAAAATATTTCTGGACAGGAGACTTTCACAATGGGAAGAATTTAGTATTTATAGGGATGATTGAGATGAACTAGTTTATTATGTACGAAAAAAGGACACTAAAGGCTGTGTATTTAGAGCCCTTGTACTGGGGAGTGCAAACAATCTGTTAGCAAACAATCTTGGGAAGAAGCTCATCTCTAGACAGGCAGCATTTACTGTTGGAGACTTTCTTACCTCTTCCTCCAGGTTCTGAGGAACTGCTGCTCTAATCTGATTTGGCAGTTGCTATATTCCTAGAAGCATTGGCTCAGACGTTCAGTATCTTGATTATAGACAAATGGGGAGAGATATGTCCAGGTAATGCACTTCCATTAGGCAAGTCTTAAATTATGTTTGAATTTTGTTGTAGGCAACTTGATCTTTATGGTGCTGTACCGATTTGTTTATGGAGAGAGTTGAACGTGATTAAAAGTTTTGGACACTTAGTGCAGAGCTTGTGTTATTTTTTGAGCCAAATTTCTAACTTCAGCAGTTTGGTTCCTTTGGTCCTCTACCTGATCTACAGACCAGTCGTATTTTGAAAACTCAAGAAAAAACTCCGAAAAAACACTTGAATGTTTTCCTCCTATAATGAATGGGGTTTTATGCAATATTAATGCATGAAAATGATCAAGAGAAGTTGTGGTGGAGTAACGAGGAAGGGTGACTTCAAAGTACTTTCTGTCCTTCTCTTTTACACTCCATTGTGAATTAGTCTTTTCCACTCAAATACACAAATGTTGGATGACCCAAAGCTGTATGAAGAGTGCTATTCTATTACACCAAATCCTGTATTGGGCTTGATTCACTATTCCATTACAGGAGGAACTGTAGCATAACTTTGTGGTAATAACATCCAGAGCTGCAGAATCAGGACCTATATTAGTTTTAATACCATTTGCAAAGAATAGAAATATTTGATTTATTTTTTTTTCCCCATTAATCTCTTTTTTTTCTCTCAACAGGATCCACTCTGTGTAGCTATGAACTACAGCCATCAGAATACACTACAGATCCAAGGGCTGCCAAGTTATGTCCTAATTATCCTGTTCCAGAGAGGTAATATTAAAATCTTGTCTGATTGGGGGTGGAGGGAGCAGAGATTTGTTTTGTTCATGATCATTCTTTAGAAAATATGCAGCATAGATTTATTTTGTTTTACAGGTGAATGTTTTAGTGTATTATTGCCACATGTTTTTGAAAGATTATGAAAGCAACTTAAAAAAAACCCATGCATGTGTTACTGAGGGTAGGGAGATGGTATTTTCAAGTTCTATCTTGTGTAACTGACACTGTGCTGAGTATCAGCTGTTTTACTGCCTTTCACCTGATAGCCAGCTGCCTGTCAGCAATGCAGATTAGAGACAATAATGGAGAACTTTGGATCTTTGGGAGGAAGAAGGATATACTGAGACACAGCTCTCTTCAGTGTTCACTTTATATACCTTACCTCAGCAGTTTGGCAAATTGCTTCACTTTTTGTATTCTTTCAGTCCCCAAATGACTAATATGAGGATGGTCAAGTACAAAAAAGAGGGCTATATTTTATAAAAAGATCAATTTGAGGTTTACTGTTAAAAAAATTATGTTAGACTGTTTTTCATGAAGTAGGGTAGAGAAGTTCATAGCTCCAGAAACACTGCTAGCTGTACTGGCTGAAACTGTGGAGATGAACATTGCTGAGAAAAGAAGTGATCTATCTGCTTTTGTGCACATCCTTCTGTCAGTAATTCCACTCACTCAAGGAGAATCATGTTATGTTTTCTCAAAGTTTAGCTCCTCAAGCTTACTCTGTAGTGGGTTGTAACTGCAGAGTCTTTTCCTTTGCACAGTTTTCTATTATGGTTTTATTGAATACTATAATTGTGTCAGTTTTAAAAACTCTGATTTTAAGCCTCTTTTATCTGCATGATAGCCTCTTCAGTAAATTTTGATATATATATATATATTGTAGTGACAATAAGCAGCAGCTGGAATATTAACTCTTTTTTTTACTTTTGCCCACTGCAGATTAATATTCCATGCAGCTAACCAGCTGTTATAGCTGTAATACAAAGACAAATGAAAACTTCAGTGCCAGCTTGCATACTGAAAAGGCTTGTCAGTCTTAATTTTTGCCAGAATTATATTGATTTTTCTCACTGTGTGTTCCCATGTCATTCAGTCTGAATGAATATAACTTAATAAGAAAACAGAAGAACAGTGTGTCAGAGCTCCAAATTCCTCACCAAAACTACTTCAAGAGTTGTTTTTGAAAAGCTGTTGTGTAGGTAGAGTATTTCCCCATTTTTATTTGGTATGAATAAAATGTGCAATATGTTTGAATATTTTTGAGGTTGAAAAGCTTGAACATAATGCCCTAAGGCAAAAAAGTCCAATATTGTGTCTGTAAACCACTCCATTTATCAGATTTGTTGTTGTTGTTGTTAAATTATTTGAGTAAATTAGAGCAATTTGAAGAGGAAATGGAATCCTGTGGAGACAAATAAATGAAAACCCAATGCCTTGTAGGCTGAGATATTCAGGGAGAACTTACCTAGCACTCCTGCTCTCAGGCTTTGTCTGTCAGAGGTATGAACCATCATCTAATTCCCACTAGGTCCATGGAATGGAGATAGTTTATGTGGTGAGGACTGTCCCTTGATGTTTTCATTTTGATGACCAGGCTTCTTCAAACCGTTCACTTGAGGGTCCACCTCTCAACGGACTCTGATCCTCCAAGGCATTATGTCCAACTTTGACACAGCAGTGCAGTCTAACAGTGCAGCCAGCGGTGTGTGTTTCTTCCAGAAACCATACTAAGCACATCTCAGCTGCAGTAGAGCATGACTTTGCTGTTTAGAGTAGCCTAGAGGGAAACCTATCCAGCTTTTCTCTGCAGCTTTTTCAACCAGCTGTGCTGATCTTTGCCTCAACCTGTAGAGGTTATAAAGAGCAGCTAGCAGTGGCATTCCAACCAAGCTCCCCACACACAGGTTGCTGCACATGCTCAGGTGTAGCAGTGAGAGTAAAAAGCTCTTCTCTAAAAACTAGTACTTGAACAGTAAGATGAGTCTCTTAACTTCACTTGAATATTGCTTTGAAAGTACAGTTTTTAACACCATCATCTGCTGGCTTGAACTTTACTTGCTTTTTTTTCATGGTTAAGCGTCATGTTGTTAATCTCAGAAGCTTGTAATTCCATTTCAGTATGTAATATACCAAGTTATAATCAAGAGGCCATATAAAATGATACAGGTCACAGAAAATAGATCTATTTTTGTATTTATTATTAAACAAGAGACTTTACCTCTCCTACTCATTCAGTCTGAACCACTGAAACAGCAGCAGATCTCAAAAGGTGGATTCTCAGGAGTTCCATCTACTGAGGAAAGCTTGTACAAGCCACTAACCTATTTTTTTTTTATTAATTACAATAAAGTTAGAAATTAATTATTGCACATGAAAATAAGTAACTTAAAATGTGTAGTGAAATTTCTATAGCCTAAGGGATGTTAGATGAGTAATGTAAACTCTGGTACACAAAAAGCATGTTTTTCTCTGTTGGGATTTATTTTGGAACAGTATTTTAATCCCATTAGTTCCTTTTTTCAAAACAGATGTTTTCCTATTTGGATGCAGGGATGGCAATCCTTTGCCTACTCCCAACTCAAAATTTGAGCTTTGTTACTGATAGTGACAATTTTTAAATGCTTAGGGTTTTCCACAAAGTTGGAGCAGTTAACAATTAAATAAACTTCTGAAATTTCATTTTTTTCTAGTATTGCAACATATAATGAACTACAGTAAGCTGCATATTCCAAAATAGACTGTGTTGTAAGAGGCTGAGAGGATACATGGGCTGCCTTTTAAATAGGGCAGCCATCATTATGGGTTCAGTTTGGTTTCTAACAACAGTGACTAATTCACAATTACTCTGCTGTGTTGAACTGCTGTCTTCATCACTACCCAAAAGCAGACCATCAATATCAGCATCTTCAAATGCATTTACCTACTCAGCAGAGTAAGTTTAAAACCATAGAATTTACAGTCGTCAGTCACTTCAAATAAAAACCTAGAATATTCTAATTACCTATATGGCAAGTGATCATAATTTCTCCTGAATTCTGTACAAAATAATTACATGCTAATGGTTTTCAACATGTCATCTTTCCCTTCCCCCCAAAAAACAACACATAGAAAGGTTGTGCCTAAGGCAGCTGGTTTGCTCACTACATGCTTGAAATGACAGAATTTTGGAAAGGCGTGGGCTTAACAAATAGTTATTGAGTACAGAAAATTCCTGGTTTATCGGTTATTGTAATAGGCCACTTTGAGGTCTGACATAGTTTATGAGCAAGAAAAGCAGCTATTTAATGGAAAACATTTGGAAAACAAAATTACCC
>VYZX01006386.1:37505-49973 GCA_013401335.1 Brachypteracias leptosomus
AAGCATAAAATCTGAAATCCTAAAATGAAAGGCTCCAAATATTAGCCATGTATATATAAGCAGTGTGTGGTTTAGAAAGAAACACTGTGAAGTTGTACCAGATAAAGAAGTCCTTTGTTTTCAGTCTGCCTTTGTGGTTAAAAAAATTTAAAAATAAATACAAAAAGTAAATAAAAGAGGATTCTAGATACCATTTTTAAAAAAAATCCCAAACCAAAAGTCCATTGAGTATCTTTTCAAGTATAACTGGAAAGCTGTTTATTCTTCTGTCTTGAAAGCTGCAGGATTTGATAATGACAGTAGACAGACTGTTACAAATCTGAAAGATAGTGGCTGATTAGCAGTGCTACTGATCAGTTAGAGTCAGAATATAGTACAGAGTTTTACATGCAGTTAATTAAAAAATTTTTCATACCTTCATAGTTAAAATGATTTTATTTATTTGTAAACAATGGCTAAGATTGTGTAATTCAGAAAGCCACATTTCAGTGGCTTTCATGTAACTGCTGTACACAAATACATATATGCAAAAGCACATATGTACACTTAACACCACGCACTAAATCTTTGTTGGCAGAGATTGTAGAGGAGTTTTTAACATCCTGAATGGCAGTGGAACTGTATGAACAAAGATTGTTAAAGAATTCATTTTGAATGTTGAAAATAAAGTAATAATTTTAGGTTATTCTGGCATGACATTTTGGAATACACAGGCATCACATTATCTGCACTAGTTCAACAAGTGTATTTGAGTGCAAATTCTGCTCTGGTCCTCGGGAGGTGTGCTCATGTTACCAGACTCCGGAGTACTATCATGTCTTGCTCTCTGTTTTGTCATTGTCTAAATACATCTCTGTCTGTATGTATGCATTATGTCTTGTATTTAATGTACCATGTAAATGTGTTTATGCTCTCTTAGTTTCAATCAACAGTATCAAAGCAGAAGCTGTAGAGGTGCCTAATTTCCTTAACTGTCTGTGCAGTGCATTCAGAAAAATCGTCTAAAAATTATGTTAGAAGGCAGTATCTTAGTGCAGTGGGAGAATTAGGAAGACTATTTCCACTTGAAATAATTGCTCTGCTTATTTTATTTGTCTTCTTTTGCAGTGTTGTCCATGATTTTGATGGTTATAATCAGGTACATTTCAAGAGTACTTGTCTGGATTTTAACAATTCTTGTTATTCTGGGATCACTTGGTAAGTCTTGTTTGTCTCCCAGTTTCTTTGCACATCCTGCACGGATCGTGGACCTTGCATTTCCCTTCAGCTTTGAGTCCCTTGCAATTCCTATGCCAAAAATGCCACTTTTGTAATTACAGTCCTCTCTCAGAGAGTATGTTGCTCATTAGGGATTTTCTGCACACTCTGCTTGGCTGGCAAGCTTCTTTTCAGCCTAGCTTATTAGAGCCATTGTAGGCAATATGAAATATTCCTCACAACACTTGTAGCACAGACATAAGGGCTGCCTACTTCTTAATCTCTCAAAGGTGTCAGCAAGGCAGCAAGTCTGGGTGTGTCCGGAATACCCACCCACTGGGCATGTAGGAATCAAAGAGGAGCTGTTGTTTATGCAGACTCAGGGGACCTTAGGATGAAGATGTGTTTATACAACCCTGACAGATTCATCAACTCTGCAGGTGTACTTAGGACCTGTGGACCTGTTCTTGAGGCAAGGAAGCAAAGGTGCTTTATGGTGTTTCTGATAAAATCCTTTTATTTCAGTGTGACTCAGAAAGTCCTAGGTAATGTATGAAATGCAGTCAGCCATGCCATCCTGTGAATGGCCAAAGACTGTCTTATCCAAGATAGTGTAGCTTTCATGAGAATAGCCTTACTTTATCACTTTAACTTTTACATTTGTAAAACTAAAGTTTTCTATTATTGATAATTAGTAGCAAAGCCAAAATGTAAGGGCGAATTACATAGGGAAGGAACAAAATTAGAATAATCAAATTAGGAAGCACTAGCAATTTAATTCTTGCAATTCATGACCGCAAGGGATGGAAGAAATCCACAGACTATGTTTTTTCTGCTTACCAGTCTCAGGATCTGTGACAACAGAAAAGGAAGAAAATTTATTTTCTTTTTCATTCTCTAGAAGCTGAGCAACTATGAGTTTCAGAATTGAATGGCTTATCTTATTGCCACCTGTTATTATGTTCTAAAAAAATCACATCTATTACACAGGCTGAATAAGATCATGTTATACATGAGATATACTGCTTATTCTACTATATTCACTGTCTGTTTAGAAGATACCAATTTTAGACCTGAATGGAATACCTTCAGCAAAGACTTGTGATCTCTAAATAATCTTATTCAGCTGATTCAGAAATAGCAGCAGAACAGAGAAAGATACCCAAAAGAGAGAAAAAATGTATCAAAGGGGAGAAGTTATCTCGGGGGGATAAATTCCTGTGTTCAAGAAAAGATCTGCCTTGGAAAGGTAGCTAGAACAGGAGAACGATACCCTGGCCATACAGCTAGGATTTTGTAACAGGAGTTTATTACATTATATTGTCCTCCTGTACCTTTTGCTGATGTTTTTTAAAGTACCCAGAAGACATTGTCTGATACAGGTGTACAATGCTATTTATAATCAACCTGAGGTGCTGTTTACAGAAACAGGGCAATTTCTTCTCAATTAGTCTTCCCAGGCTTTGTAAACTCCTTTTGTTCTTCTTGTTACTTTGCATCCTGATCCAAAGGTTCCTCTCTGTTCCCTCTCCTAAATTCTTACTTCCTACCTTGTTATACAGTTATATATACCCATCCATCCTACCTTATAACTCTTTCTTCTTCTTTTGTTCCTCTATTGTCTGTCTAAGGGGAGCTGTGATCTTCACTGTTAGGGATCCCCATGAACTACTACTTTCATGCACTGCACCCTGAAACACAAAGTCAAAGAGATCCAAGTCTCTTAAGTGGTCATAGTAGGGTGAGACTGTGAAAAGAGTGTATCCACTTGAGAAGAGGACAACAGAGGAGAACTAAGCATTTATCACTCCTCAGAAGTTCCTGTTAGTGCCCTTGAGTATTCTGTACAAGACTAGACTTAAAAAGAAGAAACTGTTTAGTTTCTCTGGTACTAGGCAGTATCATTTATCATTTTTCTTTTTCTAAAACATAGGTGGTACAGGAGTCCTGTGGTGGCTCTACACTAAGCAACGAGTATCTGCCAGTGCTGTTGAGACTCAAATAGCCAAAGACAATCTTCAGGCTCTCCTGATCTATGCCATTTCAGCTACAGTCTTCACGGTATGCTTTGCTAATGGCTGTATTATATTCTTGCTATGTCTTCCTTATGGTCTCTATTTTTTTATTCAAGTGGAAGGTTTATATTGCACACATTTTTGAAGAGTTTATTTCTACTAAAAGCTCTGTTGCAGTGATTTTTTGTTTATTTAATTTCCAGGCATTGTTCTCTAATGTCTGGTTTTATGTCAGGAGAGAGTTCCTAACCCTGCAGCTACTCTCCTCTACTGTAAAATATCCACATTCTTCCAAGAATAGGTACAATATTGGACTCTTAATCCAATTTCACTTCTGAGATTTTTCTTAGGTTCTCAGTTCAGAAGTACTCAGTTATTTCATCTTACTTGAAAGTCCTTAGACCATTCCTTCTTCTGAAATTGGTTGTTCCCAAACTTTTTCCATTTACAGAAGGATCATTGTGAACTGAAATACTAACACTCATTACTGAACCAGTTTGTCTTCTTTAGGCCTTACTGTTCATTTCAGAGTCACTGACTTTACTACAAAAAATTGGCAATATTTGACTAACTTACATGAGAAGACCACCACACCATGTTCAAATATAAATGTTAAATTGTATTCTTTGTTAAATCTTGTTGATTTCACTGGTTTGTGAAACATAATTGAGGATAGAATATGATCTACTCTCATCAGCCTCCAAATACATAATTATGAGATTGGAACTCTCCAAAAGTATAATTTGGAAAATAATTTATTATCAGAAGAGGCTGATAGAGGTTTTACATTTTGATCTTGGGATCTTGTAGACAGACCATGTGTTAATTTGCTGTTTGAGTATCCTAGCTGTGCAAAATGATACCTTGCTTATTTTTCAATTCTCTAAAATGTGATTTGGAAACTTATCTCTCTAGGTTATCTTGTTCTTGATAATGTTAATTATGCGCAGACGAGTAGCTCTCACCATTGCCTTGTTCCACGTGGCTGGCAAGGTCTTCATTCACCTGCCACTGCTAGTCTTCCAGCCATTTTGGACATTCTTTGTGCTTATCCTCTTCTGGACATACTGGATCGCAGTCCTTCTTTTCCTTGGTACTACAGGTAAGAGCTACTAGGTTTATTTTAAATAAATTCCCCTTCATTTTTGTATGTTTTCAGGCAGTGCTGGTTAAAAAGCATGTGGCAACCTCTAGGAAAATAACCTCACATATTGGTCTTCTGTTCTTTGCTGCTTCAGTGATTTCAAAACACTTGTTTCAAGAAAGTTGTTTTTAGTCTGCATTCCCAGTATGGTGTCTTACTTTGTGCCTTAAGCCAACTTTTTGACTTGATGTAAGTTGGCATGTTACAAACCACAAGATTCCATTAATAACACTGTTATAACAATTTTTCAAATTATTCCCTCTAATTTCCCACAAACGGGTTAAAACCAGCCAAATCTTGCAGGTAATATTAAAAATTGCTGTATTGTAGCCAGCACACACACAGATGAAGACATATTAATGAAAGGACTGGTGCACACAATTACCGTCTCCCAAAACAGAATCAGTTTTCAGTTGTTTATAACTTACGTGTCCACTATTATTCCAGTGTTTTCAGGATTATTAGAGAGATTTTTCTGCTGTTTGTACACTGTATTCTGAGAGCAGCCAATGGACTCTCAATTTCTGCCTGCTGTGAAGAACGTAGAAGCTGAGAGCTTTGTTTATGTTCAGGGTCTGACAAGACCTTCTAGAATTAGTCAGTCCTATAAGTCCAAATCTAAGTTACTTCAGCAGGGAAACCTAGCAACTGCTTTTTAAAACAGGAGATGTCTGTGTTACTTTGCAGTAAGTTGTAGACAATAGAGACCATCATTCATTATTGAAACCCTAGAATTTTAAAATTTACTCTTTCCTGCCAATTCAAAAGTAGCAGTGTTTCAGGCCACGGAGCTATTTCAGGATAATACAAACTATATATTTTTTACTTCATAGCCTGAAATTCTTAGTGAGGGATGGAAGTAATAGAATTCATATGTTCTTGCTCTCATTACTGTTGAAATTTTTAGTTTTCATTACATGCTCTGCTATGTCCAGAAAATGTTCGCCTCTAAAAGTGAGTTAAGTCTCAGTCCCATGCTTCACTCTGTGAATTAAAGACCACTACAGAAGGACTAAATTTGTAGCAGAATTTAGGTTGATATTTTATTTTTCTGACAGAACTCTTTGATTGGCCTCAACGCTGCAAAGACTAATTTATGCTTTTAGCTTTATATGCACTCAGTATCTTCATTGATACCAGTTAAACAAAATATTTGTGCAAATATGGCCGGATCTCTTCAATCCAAACCAGGAGAACTGAAAAACTATACATTATCTTTGTATGAGAAGAAGCCTACACTTAATGAAGACCTTGTTCACTAAAACTGAAATTGTCTCAATAGTTCAGTTTATTCACAGGAAAATACTAATTTTTCATATAAGTGTAAAAGCATAGCCAAGAAGATAGAAAAGGTGTTATCAATGCTAAGTCCAAACAATGGTTTCTGAGGTATGCATTTCATACAGGTGATGTTACTTCCAGTATTTTTCTGGATCTCCTCAGCTCTTCACATACCTGTTTTATAAATGAAACATCTCAATCTGGATTAACACATTGAAAGAGAACCTATCTGGAGAGAGTTCAGTCTTAATATATGATATTGCTGTTCAGATTAGACAAAGAGCCAATAGGTTTCTCGGTGTATAAAATCATATGTTTAGAATCTCTAAAGCTGTTCTTTATGTCTTTAAATACCTTTACAAATAGTGTTGAAATACATGCACGAAGACTTACTATAAGGAGAACAAAAGTGTTTGTTAATGTTAACACCTATATGTAAGGAGCTATGAAGTTTAGTACTGATTTCACTATATGAATAATATCACCAGAGCACACAAATTAAGAATGACTGAAAGCAAGCTTCTATTATGTTTAATTATAAGAATTTTTGCTACTTGATGGTGGTTAGGTTTGGAAATTTTCAGCATGTGGCTAAAAATGAAAAGAAGTGTTGTAGGATTTTGAGTATGCTCAGAATACTTTTTTTTCCGTGCTTTTTTAGAATGCAATTATACTGATTGTCTCAAAGCTCTATCGTTCTTATGGACAATCTTCCTAAACATGACATTTAGCACTATTAGTAGAAGCTAAGAGAGATTCTGCTGCAGATGGTTATGAACTGCTAATACCATGTGATTTCTTCTTTCTGAGTTGATGTAAGCACCATTTCATTTTTTACTTTCACTTATTTCTAGGTAGTCCTGTCCCAAACGAAGAAGGATTTGTTGAATTTCGGATGGTAGGCCCTTCGAAATACATGTGGTGGTACCATGTAGTGGGACTCATCTGGATCAGCGAGTTTATCCTAGCCTGTCAGCAGATGACAGTAGCAGGGGCTGTTGTGACATACTATTTTACAAGGTAAGGACAACTTAGACAGCTCTACTGTGAGTAGCCTAGAAATGGAATTAGCAGAAATAATGAGGGATAGAGCTTTTGAGGAGAATGCTTGCTTCTGTCCTGAAAGCTAGAGAGCAATTGAATTGTATTGACTCTTTGTAAGTCATGTCAAGTCCTAGAATGATCTATTAGGCTGGCTATAGATGGTATTCTTGATACTTAGAACCTGAAGTCTTGTTTGTCTTGTAACCTGTGCACATTGTACAGACATAGATGGTTGTTTACAAAGCAAGATGCACCTGGAAGGTCATCTTTGATGCTAATAATTAATGCTCTTAAGATCAGTAGAGATTAAAAAAAAATACTGAAAGCAATTGTTTATTATTTTAATTGCAAAACACTGCCCTTTAAGTTATTTACAGTACTTCATTAATCTTTCTTACACAACATTACTTACTGTCTTATTAGGTTCATAATTTACATATAGATTCTGGCAGATCATCTACAAATGAAAAGTGATACAAAATATGCGTTTAATTAAAGTTCCGTATTTCTTTGCTATATTTGTGCACTAAATTCTGTATCAGGGCATACTTTACACTGGCTATTCTGCGTGTATCTGCTAGCTGTTCAAGAAGGTAATATTAATTATTAAGCAATGGTTTCACCAGCCTTCAGGCACAATAATTTTGCTTCACAGAGGTAAGAAACTTTTCAGAATTGCAAACTTCACTTTGGGGTTTTAGTATTTGAAAACTTCTGAAATTAAGATTGCTTAAAATTTACTTCAAATAAATGAAAACTAAAGTTCTTATCTTAGCCATTTAGGATGTAGGTTTTTCAGAAATAAAGTGGTATCAGAGGCTTTGTTAGTATTTCATGAGAATAAATGGTACTACAGTGATGTGAAGTGTTACATCTAGGTATGCAGAGCAGGACTATGGCAATATTTTTGGTAAATAAGAGAAGCAGGTACATTAATACCTCTTTTGCAAAAGCACAGTTTAATGAAGCTTCACTACATGTCATCCTAGATCTAGTAGTTCATGATACATTCTTAAAAAACAAAACGAAAAGAAACAAACAAAATCCTCAACCAAAAAACCACCATGACATCATTACTCAGGAACTAGATCAGTAATTTTATTTCAGATTCTCTCAAAGTCTCTTTAAAACAATATAAATACAACACCTCTAGATAAAGAGTATCATGAGTACCGGATGTTGACAAGATATTTAGCGATGGTGGTTTATTTAAGAAAGGAAAACCAAAATGTTGGAGTGATGCTATCCACAAGAAAAAAAAGCATTAGTATCCTAAATAGATATGTAGTTCAGCCAGTGGTTTTTGGTATATGTTTTAGCCTTTCATATGAAGCATATCATATATAAAAATGTCTAGCGATATCCAGCATCCATACTCTATTCTTGCATGTGCTTTTAGGAGTCTGAACTAATTTTTAGAATGAGTTTTTAAATAATGCATGCAGTTACTTTTCAAGTGCATGATTCAGATCACAAATGTTTAATTGGTTTGTCTTTTTAATTGAGACTGTTATCTGAATTAAATTTGACTCTTTATCTGCCCTGGTCTTTAAAACAATATCAAAAGCAAGGAATTAATTTACTGTGCTGACAGAAATTCTGTTATTTTATTAATGATGGAGTCCTCCAATATACCAATGAAATACATCTATAAAGTTATTATACAGGGATGCAATCTTGTGAATACTTAAACTAGATTGAATAAAGAACTAGGAAAATACAGAGAGGATAACTTCACATTGAAACATAACTTCACATTCTTTATCCTGAGGGTGGTGAGACACTGGAACAGGTTGCCCAGGGGGGTTGTGGATGCTCCATCCCTGGAGGTGTTCAAGGCCAGGTTGGATGGGGCCTTGAGCAACCTGGTCTAGTGGGAGGTGTCCCTGTCATGGCAGGGAGGTTGGAACTAGACGATTGTTGAGGTCCCTTCCAACCCAAATCATTCTATGATTCTATGAAGTAGATTGCTTAGTAATGTGTATGCTTAATCTATAAATTTATGTATTTTCTGTTACCTGAGGGAGAATGATTTTTGTTTTAACTCTACGCTATCATTCCATAGCAGGAATGTTATTTTAAGTTAGTAAATACCCATTTCTCCCTACTGTTACTGTTTTTTTACATTTTAAGGTACACTTCTAATCTGAAGAGTGACTTGGTAAGAAAGGACATTAATGTGAACTTTCCTATTATTTTGCATATTAACAAATAAGATGAAGTTATGCATGGGGAAATGTCTTACATATGTTCACTGTTCACTCCTCTTAGCCAGATGGATTCCTTTCAGCTCAGGCAATAACAGACCTCAAGGTGTTCTGCATTACAGACTCTGCCCTCAGGTAGATTTACCTCGAAATGGGGAAGTGCTTGAGTTCCCTGGGTGTAAGGCTCAGACCATTCATGTGTTTGTGCCCAAAGGGGAATAGAATTTGGCTTCCCCACCCTGAGCTCTAAAAGTCAATTGGGAGAAAATACAGTGTAAACCTATCTTAATCACTAACATCTCAGGATTAAGTTACACAGGTGCTAGTTTCATGGAATGAAGACTCTACTTTTTAATCTTTTTTTGAATGAAACTCACATGAACATAATTTTCTTGCAAGCTAAGGAGGTATTTTATGTTTGGAATCTTCACGCCTATTGCTTTAACATGCTTATTATTATGTTCATATTTTGAATGAAGAAGAGGAACTGTTCCTTAAATGTTGAATAGAGCTGTTCTTTGAAAAAGAAGCGGCTTCCTTGTCAGGAAACAGAAATAAAAACTTTAAGAGGGAATTGTTTCAAAACTTTGGAAGTGAGTATTCACCTAGTAGATTAAAAATATTCTAGCCATGTTGCAATAAAATAGCTTGTTTTAAGGCTTAGTACTTGTTTTTTTGAGGATATAATTGCTAAATCAGAAAGGCAAAACATCTGAGAAAAGACTTTACCTAATAAATAAAAACAGTAATATCCTCTCCAAAGTCTCCACAATAGACCTCCCACAGAAGAGGAGGGAAGGGGAAGGTAAGTTTATCCGTAGTTCAACTGAAGAAACGTTAGCGTTGTTTCTCACTTCTTTGGAAGGTTTTGAGTTGCACACCATCAAATGTAGTTTTAGAGAAACTGCTCATTTGCAATAGCAGTAATGCAGCCAGCCACGAGTAAAGACTTACTGATGCCTTATCCTGTTCCTATTAATGCATTAGAGCCTAAACTGTGACTTGCACAGACTGTCAATGTGGAGTGAACAATATAACCTGAAAGCTGGTATAAGGACAATACATTCATTTTGCACATTATTGAGAATTTGTAGCACTTTTAGATGATATTACATGCAAACTGATCATTCTATTTTATTCTGTTTCTCTTTTCAACAGGGAGAAAAGAAATCTACCATTTACTCCTATTCTGGCATCTGTTAATCGCCTTGTTTGTTACCACCTAGGAACAGTAGCAAAGGGGTCTTTCATTATCACACTAGTGAAGATACCACGAATGATTCTTATGTATATTCACACACAACTCAAAGGAAAAGTAAGAGAGAAAGATTCCATTTTCCTGCTGAAACTAAAGTTCTGACATGCTTACAACTAATTTAATTTATTCTAATCTATGTGAGAGGTTGGAAGTCTTGTTTTGGAATATTTGGTCTTTAAAGGACCATAGGACTGAGAGGGACTGCTTAAGTTACCAAGTTGAGTATCAGTTACTGAAACACAAAGGAATATTGTGTTGGTTTTAATCTTTATCTTTGTTTTTACTCTTTATTTTCCTGCATTCTGTGCTTTCCTAGGAAAATGCTTGTGCTCGCTGTATGCTTAAAGCCTGCATCTGCTGCCTTTGGTGTCTAGAAAAGTGCCTGACCTACTTAAATCAGGTAAGATTTTTCAATATTCAAGTTTTATGTAAGGGCTGATAATATATATATATTTTCTCAGAATGCAGTCTGAGGCTGACACATAATGTATTGCACTTTGGAACTGAACTTGAATGATGGTGTGTCGGTCTTGTCTCCATTGCTGCATAATCATACACTGCAAATCACTACACATTAGTCCTTGTTTACATTGCAAAGGTGAAAAATAGCCACTATTTATCCCTGTGAACTTAGTATCTTAACTTCATAACAATTTGTTTAGTGGTTGGAGATGTTCCCCCTTATGTCCACTCTGTCAAAATAAATCTGAGTTTCAAAATATATTTTCTATGAAAAGAGAGTGAAGCTTTTCTAGTTGTAATATTTAAGGTTCATACAACTGAAAAACTGTACATTACATCAAACTGTCATCATCATCTACAAAGTGGAAAAAGAGTGCAAGTTGTGATACAATGGCTGGTCAGACCCCTTTGTAAAAGAATTTTTACTGGCCTGTGGTTCCACCTCTGTTAAGTACATATATAAATATCCCTCTAATATTTTTTTCACTGTTGTTCATTTTTTTGCTTGTGGAAATGTAGAAAATAAAGTCAGAAGAAAGCATTTTAAAAACACCAGTGTAATCCTTGAAAGCTGTCCTGGCTAACCTTGAATGCAGTCTAGTGGTATATCTAGAAATTATCTTGGTGGGCTCGTATGATTCTCAAAGTCTTTTATATTTCTGGAATATTTTTTCCAACTACTTAATTGCTGTAGTTATGCCATTGCTCACCTCCTCCTGCAGAGAAGCTGCAAATTCTGTTTAATTAGATTTTTGGAATAAACTTGTTAATGCATAAATGATGAGCAAAAGAAGAGAATAGTAATTCTCTACCTCATCCAGTCTTTTATCAGCTGGTACATGCTGCTTGATTCAACAACTCTCAAGGGAATCTTTGTTCATTAACATCTTAAGACTTATGTGACTTAAGTGGAATCTGTATCTACCCCCTTTTCTCCCTGCCACCCCCATCTGAAATACCTGATCATTCCATGAGTAAATCTGCAATCTCCTTTTCCCAGAACGCATACACAGCCACAGCTATCAACAGCACCAACTTCTGCACCTCAGCAAAGGATGCCTTTGTTATTCTAGTGGAAAATGCTTTGCGAGTAGCTACCATAAACACAGTTGGGGATTTTATGCTGTTTCTAGGAAAGGTATGTCTTCTGTCTACAGTTGTTACAGACCTACATAGTAGAACATTTCCTTAGCACTGCCTTGCACCCCAAATGCAAAATGCCTTAAAATTCCTGTTTATTAGCATGCATTTCGTCGCATGTAGCTGCATCATATCAAGAAGGCACTGTTAAGGATAGGGAGAATAAACAGATGATCCACTTAGGTTAAGTAAAACTCATTAGAAAGGAATAGCTGAAGATGACTGCACCTTTTGCATTAATTTATTTTTAAGGAGTCAAGAGAAAGTGATTAGAAGTTCTATGGTTTTGGTTGGTTTTGTGGTTAAAACATAGAATTGTAAAGAAAGGATTTCCTCTAAATTCTGTTCAGTAAGGGCTCTCCACATCTATGCTTAAAATTGACACTTATTGATCACCATTTATGACAAAGCTGGACTGGAAGATAGTACAGAAGCCTACTATGAGGAACTGCCAGCTTAAGCAACCGAGTTACCTCTGCTCTGAGAATTAAAAGGAGACTAGAATAATTGATGTGGTCAGTCACCTTTTTGGGTCTCCACTTGATGGAGATATACTTTATGAAAACTGAATCCAGTGAATTATTCCTATACTTCAAAGGATTTTGTGTCATTATTTACTAAAATTATTAATACCAATCCACTTAAATCACCTGTTTCTAAGCATTAGGACATTGGTAGTACAATGGGCTGAATTATTAGTCCAGTAATTAAATCAATAAA
>VYZX01006387.1:9608-21786 GCA_013401335.1 Brachypteracias leptosomus
CCTTGACCTCTCTTGCAAGGTTGAATTCCAAGGAGGCCTTGGCTTTCCTAGTTGCGTCCCTACATTCTCTGACTAGAGTCTTATAATCATCCCAAGTGGCCATCCCCTCCCTCCGTGATTTATAGACCTTCTTCTTCCTCTTGAGTTTGCCCAGCAGTTCCCTGTTTAACCATGCAGGTTTTCTGGTTCCCTTTCTTGACTTCCTACCTGTTGGGATGCTCTGATGTTGAGCTTGAAAGAAGTGGTTCTTGAATTCTAACCAACTATCTTGGGCCCCTTTACCTTCTAGTACCCTGTCCCATGGGATTTCCCCTAGCAATTGCTTGAAAAGGCCAAAGTTGGCCCTACTGAAGTCCAGAGTTGTGATTCTGCTTGGTATTTTGTTCCTGCCACATGAGAACCTGAACTCCACCATCTCATGGTCGCTGCAACCAAGGCTGCCCTCAACCTTCACTTCCTCAACCAGACCCTCCTTTTCCTGATATAATATACAGGCATCGAAGAGGGGTAGCTTGGTGCTTATCCCAGATGCTCAGACATTCCATGATTATGACAAGTTGAATATCCTTCATTCTTTGGAAAGCAGTGACATTATTCTTCATTATATTATATTTTACATATATGGGGCTGCCTGCTGTGTTTACCCCTTCCTAATGTCTTGTCAGAACTGGAAAGCTTCTGAGTAAGACTTCCTCTTGTTTGCTGTTCTCATGACTCTCTTGCTGCTGGTTAATTATAGGTCCAGCTCCCCAAGCACATTTTACAAACCCTACCCCCAGAATTGGGGAAGCGAAGGGAAGGGAAGGGAATAGATCACTTGGAAAGAACCTAGAAAGATCATCTAGTCCAACTGCCTGATCACTTCAGGGCTATTAAGGGTATTGTCCAAATGCCTCTTATACACTGACAAGCTTGGGGCATTGAAGCCTGTTCCAGTGTTTGACCAGGCTTTTGGTAAAGAAATGCTTGCTAATATTCAGTCTAAACCTCTCGTGATGCAGCTTTGAGCCATTCCCATGCATCCAGTAGAGATCAGCACCTCCCTCTCCACTTCCCCTCCTCAGGAAGCTGTAGAGAGCAATGAGGTCACCCCTTGGCTTCCTTTGCTCTAAACTAGACAAACCCAGAGTCCTTAGCCATTGGTGCAAGGTGAGGCTCCACCAACACTAAATACAGCAGAATAATCACTTCTTTTGACCAGCTGATTATGATGCACACCAGGATGTGGTTTGCCTTCTCGGCTGCTAGGGCACATTTCTGACTACTGCTGAGCCTGCTGTAGACCAGCACCCCCAGATCTCTTTCTGCAGTGCTGCTCTCCAGCCACTCCATTCCCGGTTTACACTTGTGCCTGGTGTTACTCCGTCTCAGGTGTAGAATCCAGTATTTATTCTTGTTAAATGTCATGCCATTCATGATTGTCCAATGCTACAGACTATCTAGGTCCCTCTTCAAGGCCTCTTGTCCCTCAAGAGAGTGATCAGCACCTCCCAGTTTTGTATCATCAGCAAACTTGCTAATGGTGCATTCAACTCCTACATCATTGATAAATATATTAGACAGAACTGGCCTTAGAATTGAACCCTGAGGAACACCACTGTCAGCCGGTCACCAGTCATTCACTACAACCCTTGGAGGTGTGCCCTTCAGCCAGTTCTTCATGCAGTGCACTGTGAACCTGCTCATTGCACAGCTGGATGACTTGTCCAGGAGGATGTGGTGAGGGACAGTATCAAAAACCTTACTAATATCCAGAAAAACTACGTCCACTGCCTCCCCTTCATCCACTAGGCAGGTGACCTTATCAAAGAAGGCTATCAAATTAGTTACACAGGACTTACCCTGTGAACCCACATTGACCATGCCTGATGATTGCATTATTCTTTAAATGCCTTTCAGTAGTACCCAGTATAATCTTCTCCACAATCTTTTGCCCACTTTAAAATTCTCACTGAGTTTTTAGTAAGTTGAGTGTTAGAAAGGGTCTGTGTTTTGACCCAGGGTGCATTCAAAACCTCTGCCCTACTAACGTGTTTTGTTTTTCGTGACACTTGCTAGAAGTCTGGGATAATGCTAATCTCAATTCTAGCACTTGAAAGGCTCCACTGACAAAGCCACTGTTTTCCAGAGTCCTTTTCCAAACCTCCTTAAAGGTCAAAGCCACTACAGTGTAACTGGGAATTTGCTCTACTTTATTCTTTTTAAGATCAAGGCGAATTTAATGGTTGCTACATTTTCGAATATGTTGGCTATTTTTCGATTAGTGACAGTCAATTTTTTCTAGTGGAAGATTTCAAGACATAGATTGGTACTCAGTTTCTCTTAATAGCTTAATGTCTTGAACATGCATCTGCAACACTGAAAAAAGAAAAACCCAATGCCCAGCTCATTTCTGCTATAATACACGTAGTGTTTTTCCATTTGTTTGTTTATTTTTCTGTTGAAGACAGGTGCTTTTAACAATGCATAAAGTGACATTTTCAGATTCTGGAACTCATTCCCTGCAGCATTAACTGTCTGTGACTATTCAAAGGTGACTTTGTATTGACTGAGGTTAGCTTTTTGCTACTCTCTAGCCTAATATTTCCTATTTAATGTCATCATTTTCTTCCCCTTGGATTCTTACTTTCTATTTTAAATTGCTATAAAGTCTTTTGCCTTTTTATTTTCTCTTTTCTGAACTTGGTTTGGTGTTAACTGGAGTTTTCTGGTGCTTCTAGAGCTTTTTAACAGATCAGTTAGACACCTGGATTTCATATTGGAAGGTCATTCTTAGTGATATTAATGTAGCCTGATTTAAGGTATCTATAATGGAATAGTCAAACTTCAAACTGTCACTGTAGAGTCCCTCCATAGTTAATGAGAGAAATAAGTACCTCCAAAGGGCAATTCATGTGACCTGTCACATGCATCTATCTCTGGATGAAAGCAGTTGTCTCCTGGAGGTGTCTATTTCACTCTACTGACAACATAGAATTATGCCACTACTCTGGCACCAGTGCTAGGACAGATGAATTTCACTTGGTGTGTCTAGGCTATAAATTTTAGGGTTTTTTTTTACTGTGCATCTGAAAAATTTGACTTTACACTCATTTGGTATCTGTGCACATTTATATTGCCTTTATCATATTCTTTTCCAAGTGAAGGCTAAAGTAAGTACTCAGCTGGATTTCCTGCTTCCTTTGGAAAGTGAAAACCATTATTTTTAAGCACTTATTTGAAGAAATGAAAAGTCAAAGATGAATGATACCATAAGTTATATCTTAAGTTAAAAGACATTATCAAAGCTGTGATTTTTAGTAGACATCCAAGAGCTTTATTTCATGGGCTTTAGTTCAATTTCCAATTAATAATTTTTCTTCCTCCCCTCTCCACTTTCTTATCACTATACATAAAGATATGTTAAGATGAAGGAAAAGCTTGCTGCTGTGTGAGTTCAACTAGACACTCTCATGCCCTGCCCTTGGGAACCTTGCTGGAAGGCTCAATAATCTAAAACCAGAATATTTGCAAACAAAGTTTAATATGTTTACCTGAAAGAATCATGATTGGCAGGGCAAAAACTGAGTGAGGCAAAGACGGAAAACTAGAGCAGGACACTGAGGTCAGCACACTGTTTATATTCCTCTGAGGAAAAGGATAAGAGAGTTCAGAGGTCTTTGATTTCCCCCCACAGGCTTTGCTGACAAAGAGGAAGAACAACATGTGGATATGTGGTACAACAATTATTCTTGTGACATATATTTTTTTCTCCCTCTCCCTCTCCCTTTCCCTCTCCTCTCCCTCTCCCTCTCCTCTCCCCTCCTCTTTCGTTTTTTTTCTTCTTCCCAGAAGTGATTAAGGTGTATTACTGTCTTCAGACTTGTTAATCCTGGATGCAGAGTTGGTTATAGGGTTTCCATCTTTCTTTACCTTCTCCTTGTAGCAGAAACCACTTAAAATGGCCAGATGTATTGATAACAAAGACATCTAAAGGAGGAAACTGAGGCTAAGATGATAATTAAAATAGCAAACCCAAACTCCTTTAGCTAACAAAATAATGAAGGATCCTTCAGACAGTTTCAGCGGGGATCAACGGTTCAGTGATGATAATCATATAACATCACACCTTTCATCTTGGAGGGTGTTAAAATGCTTTGGGTATTTACCACACCAGTACAAGGAATTGCTTTGTCTATGACTAACACAAAACCACCCATGTGTTTACATCTGGCAGCTGCTCTATAGGGAGTGATAGCAATGAAAAGGCAAAGTGTGAGTAGGTAGAAAATCTGTTAAAAATTAAGAGCACACAGAGCATTAAGCCTATTTAAAACTGGTGGAGGGATCAGACCTCACTGTGTTCAGAGGTAAAGTGCCTCTTTTTCAAGGGTGTTAGTGCTGGTAGACAGATCCAGTGAATATAAAGAAGGGATGTGCTGCCTAGAAGGATTTTGCTGTTATTTATATCACATTTACCAAAGAGTGTTCACTGCAAAGGTGAAAGTCCAGAATGTTAACTGGAAAGGAGAACTTCTAACCTACTAAAATGGAGGAAATATGAAATAAAAGGAGGTTTAAAAATAGGAGCATGAACCCTGTAAAAGGCTGGATTCCAGATTTCTTTCCTGTATGAAAGTTGCCACAAGAGACATAGAAATGTATTTTCATTAGAGTTAGTCCCATCCAATGCAGGGTGTCTCTTTTAATTGTATTTGTCTCAGCAGTTGCCTAGTGTTTGCTGGTTTTTCCTGTCATTTTTCATTCATTAACTGTACGGATGTATTCTCGGCCCTGTCCCAACCAGGAGATCACCTCTTGCCATTACAAACCCTTCTTGCTTATTATTCAGCAGCTGTTGAGCTGCATGTTTTATCTTTCCAAGAAAATTATTTAATACATAAGTCTCTCTATCTATCCTTATCCACAAGATTCTCAGCAAAAGGCAAATGAAGGCTCAAACCACACTACTGTATATACAGCAGATTAAGGAGGGCCAGCTGAGCTGTGGTAGCTCCCAAAGATATCGATGTTAGTCCTTGACAAATCAAGGTAATGAGGCTCAGGCCTCTTTCAACGTGGCATAGACTGAGTCAAATTAACCTACATTTATCACAGGTTAAAGGTGCATCCAATTGTTTTCACTCATTTGCTAGCTCATGTTTGAACTGTAGAAGTTTTACTGAAATTTTAAGCTTTCTTGAGTGATGTGCTTCTTGGTTTTTCTCTACTAGCAAAAAATACATAGTGAACTCACATTATTTTAAAAACTTTGCTAAACAGGCATTGGATTGAGATAGATTTTTGTGAAATTGACTTTTAAATACTAGACGAAGATGTATGCACTAAAATGATTTCTTGTTAAGGAACTATTTGAAGACTTGCAACATAATTTTTCTAAAAAGTGGTATGGGATATTGGTTATGGCCAGGATGAATCTAAAAATGGCAATACCCCTTATAATGAGAAAGATTTTAATAAAATGAATGTTGAAATGTTGTGGTTCTAAAATCCTTGATTATAATACACTCTTTCATAGCTGGAAATAGCTGTAGCACATGACCTCATTTTCCTAAGAACATGCTTCTCCTCTTAGGCTTTTGTCAGCTGGGAAAAGAAGGGAATCAGAGGAAGAACAAATCCTTACAACAAGATCTATGTTCAAAACCTTTTGCTAAGATGTGCAAGTCTGCAGTGGGCTTCAGTTGAAGCTCTGAATGGTCTGTGCTGACATAGAATCTTGCTCATGGCATTTGCTCCTGCCTTCATTGCTGTCCATGATATCTCTGATAGGATATAACTCGCCGCAGCTGGCTTAGGTGCAAAACCACCATGGGCAAAGCTTTATGTCTTTCCTTAGATGTGTCATTTCATTGTGTGTCTCATTAAAATCAGGCAAACAAATGTGGAAAGAGTGGGTGTTCCTGCATGTGTCATGCTCTGCAAATTAAGTGTATAGAAAGAATCCCTTGCCCAGAGCCTTGGTTGTGCCACCACACACATCAGATCTCAATGACACAGGGTCTCATTTGCTCTTTTTCTGCCTCTTCAAGATCAGAAAGAGTTTAAACACCTACCGACTGCTATAGCTCCTTACTTTCTGCCTGAATCCTAAGTGGGGATGGGATAAGGAGAATACAAAAAAAAATATTCGAAAGCATAATTAGATGCAAGATTCAGGTAAGGATTTAGATATGTCTTGATTAAATCGATTTCTAATACAAATGACTGTTACACTGAGAGTCCCATTAATTGAGGGAATTTTCTCTGCCAGGTTAAAGGAAGTATTTTTGACATCACAGCTGAAAACTCCCATTTCCAAGTGTATTCAGTAGGCTGGATCCTCAGCTGAAATACGCTCATGTCGTTCCAATCTCTCTGGTGTAATTACATCAATGAATGTCATCTAAGGATTGGGCGGATAAGAGAAGAGAACATCACTAATAGGTACATGATGTTGCTCATGCCCTAATCATCATCAAATGAATTCAGCTGATAATCTGATATAGAAGAATAAAACTTTTAGGCATAAAAACAAATAATAAAGAATTCATGAAGGTAGACTTTTCTGCATTCATTACATTAACACATCAGTGGGAAACCAGAGGGATAAAGTTGTTATTGTATCTCATGCAAGTGACTTTAATAACGAGAGATAGTTGTTAGACTATGCTAAGTCCAGAGGTAAACTTCCAAGAACAGTGAGCTTATGATTTTTAGTAATGAATGATCTACACTGAGTAGTGTATTAAAAAAAAAAAAAGGAAAAAAAAAAACGGACCATAACCTCAGTTTTCTCTCTTGCCACAGCTGATTTTTGGGTGGTGCCTAAACATTACAAAAAATGGCAGGAGACTATATGGGATTTTGAGCAAACACGGATCCTATTTATGCCAGAATTTAACACTCTCTAATGGGTTGGATCATGGGTGCTGTTAAAGAGTAGTGCTGGATGAGTGACATACAGGATTTTGAAGACTGATTGAAGCTTACATGCTGGATATGTTATTGGCAGGCTGATCTTTTTCCTGTTGGGATGATCTCTATGGTTTCCTAAGGAGTCAGCAGAGAAAGCCGAAATCTCCCTTCCTCCCATTTACTGCCATGAGCCTGAAAAGAAACACACAATTTTGTTAGTGTTCAGCCAGCCAGTAGCTGCAAGTAACACCAGGACATTCGTTTCAGTTGCAATAACAGAAAGCCTCAAGGGCTCCCTAGTTCTTTCCTTTTTTATGAGCTATGATCTGGGCCTCTGACTCTTCCATTTGGCCTAGAAAATTCACAATAGGGTCTTAAAGGCAGCTGAACTGGCACATGTTGGCTGGGACCTGCAACAGGCCTGCCAGGCTCCTCACTGCACGTCTGTCCGTTCCCAGCTCACATTTTCTTATGGGCAGTGCCTCCAGCACTGGATCAGCAGCTCAGTTCTGCTATGCCTCACCCACATGAGGATGGTCTGACCTGTACTTCCTTGTGGGACCCCATGCTTGGCAGATCTTCTGTAGCAGGGGAGGTGCGCAGAGCAGCATAACGGCCCTTTCTCCACTGTGTCACTAGACAAATTCCATCTTTTTTTTTGCATTCAGATCTTCTTCTGGTCCCTTTCTCCTTACATCATATTACTCAGTAAGATGCTGTCTCAGATGAGATGAATTTATGTAAACAGTGCCATACACCATTGCAGCTTTCCAGCACAACCAGCACAAAGCAGTGTTCTTCTCTCAAGCTCATCTAAGGTCCGTATTTGCTCATGGGAAAGCAAGGAAGTAGATATGGAGTGTAGTTTGGAGGTGCTGTTACAGAAATGAAGGTCATGATAAACCAGTATCAAAACATATTATCTACTCCTATGAAGCTGAAGTCTGTAATATCTTTATCTCAGGCTGTAAAGGATATGTATCTTAAAAGAAACAAAGTAGGTGAATAAAAAATGCAGAACTTTTTTTTTCAAGCTTATATTATTCATCAATGAGACACAGCAAGGTGAAGGACAAGAAGTAGGTAGATGAAAAAAAACATATGAAAAAGCAAATGCCTTTGCAGCTGATTGGTTTTGTTTCTAACTTTGGAAGTGAGATCATCCGCTATCTTTGCTAACACGGTCAAGATTAATTCAAAATATTCCGGCACTTGTGTTCATTGTTTTGAAATCTTTAGATGGCCTTGTGAGAGGCTGCTTCAATCAGGAAGACTCGTTTCCTTTTCTGTAGATACTTAACATACCTAACATTTTAGTAATATTACCTTGTCACATTTTAATCTATGTGAGGGTTTTTGTTTTGTTTTGTTTTGTTTGCCTTTGAAAGATATCCTAGCCTGGTTTGCAAAGCTGTAGGGCTGCAGAGACAAGGGACATGTTTGCCAATTGTCTAAATATTTGAAACTGAAATATGTACATTCTCATTTCTGTTTTTCAGACATATTTTTTATAATGTAGTGCTGTTTGCTATTCTTGTTGCTCTGATAACAGTTACACTAGAAGCTGTTGTGGACATTCAGCAATCCTCGCTCAAGACATAGCAGTAAATAAAGATTAAGGTAGAGTGACTTGCCCAGATTCAAAAAGCAAGTAATTAGCAGAGTTAATATTATAATTCATTTTAAAAAATCAACATCAAAACCTAATGTGTTGTGTAATAGGCTGAATAATGATGCTAGGTAATTGAAAAATATGCCATATTTTAATCTTCCTAGATTATATTGTGCTAATCTTGATTGACAGAAAAACTTGGAAATATGTAAAGGGAAAAAAAAAACCCCAGCACTGATGTGGTAACTGTGACTTGGTACCAGTGAGACCTTAATCTGTATTTATATAGGAAGATGCAGGTTCAGCGAAGCAAAATCTCATTCAGTAGTCCCTTAGAATGTTAGAACTTTTAAAGCATTAAAACACGAATAAGAACTGAAGAGAAGTACCAGTGCTCATCAATGGAAAGCACTACACATTTTTTCATACACAAAGGGCAAAAAGTATTCCATGCTAATTTTATTTCACGTAAAGGAAAATAAAAAACCAAATTGTGCATATGAAATCTCAAGCACAGGTATTCAGTTGCTTCCTATTTACTTTACTGGAGTGAAATTATCAGATACTTCTGGATATTCTGACCCTCAAATGTTAAACCAGACAGCAATGTCCCTGTTCCATGAGCAGTAATATCTGTTCAAAACATCTTGGTTTTAATTTGTAGATTTATTTGCATTCTTCATCTTTGCTTCTTGTTTTTCCACCCAGCTGCTGCTCTGTGATATGTGATATAAAAAGACAAAGGTTTTTAAATTGCTCCTAGCTTTTGCAAGCAATGCAGCTATTTTCTTTTTGTGCAGATAAAACGTTTTAGTAGACAGTTAGATCTGATTTTCGATACTGGGTAGCTTTCTGATCTTATAACCCTATGTTCAAACTAAAAACATACGATTAAACATATACTCTGGGAGAAAAATCAGAATCCTTCTAGTGTGGAGATTTTCTTCCATTCTAGACTATAGGATCATATATGTCAAAATAAATTGCAACTTGGATATGATGAGACATATTTCTATGTATTTTTGTGTGCTTCTACATGTTCATCTATCTATTTTAAACTGTAAATTATCTAAGTTTTTGGGTCTCAGTGGTTCTTCCAGAGAGTTAAGACAAATTTTGGGGACCTTTAGGGAAGCTATCCCACATTTGAGAAACTATTCCATGAAGCTGTTCACAGGAAAACTGTTGAGATCTGCTGGTCTCTCCAACCCCTAGAATTCAAGTAAAGAAGTTACTTAGTCATTAACACAGAAAACTTTGCAATTTCCCCTCCTAAGGGAACATACTGCTCTATATTCATGATAGGGAAGAAGTCTGGAGGAAATCCATGGTAATATTAATTATTTTTAAATGTGCTTAGAGAGATATCACCAGTTTAATATTGTATACCATCTGGATCCAGATTCTCTGGTTTAATATTGTATACCATCTGGATCCAGATTCACTGCTTGAGAGAATGTTTATAGTTATGAACCGCATCTTCACTACAAGATTTACACACTTTGTTCCTTCACTTTTGTGATACTGTAAAATGATCAGTTTCCAAATGAAAAATACATGCCATAGGTGAACCTGTGTGAAGTCAATGCAAATTCTAAGTGAACTCTGGATCACATCCCCTGGCCAGACCTTAAACTGGGGTATAGATGCTTTCAATCACTGATGACTCATAACGCTGGAGAAAGAGAGTTGTTTTTTCCTTTTCTGCTGCATGGCTCTGAATGCCATTGACAGCCAGCCCTGCAGAGAGATGGAAACAGAATGCAATCAGACTTCCAAATCTTCCCTTAATGCAGTGTCTTTCTTTGGAGCTTTTCCCTGTAGGGTACCTCTCAGATGGGGATAAGTAATGCTGTTAGTACATAATCCAATCACTGATGCAGATTGCTCCTAGACAACCCTGAGCAGCACAATTTCTTTTTTTTTACTTTATAAAGAAAGTAGCTTTTCTGCAGTAAAAATTAGAAAAAAAGGAAGTGGCTTAGAAGTTATTAACAGTATAAATAAGCCTTTTTATATATTGTCGGCATATGATAAAATTGGAAACTTTGTTTACCATAAAAAATCACAAACCAGAGTAAAAAATGGAAATGTTTTGGTGTTCAGAACAAGATGCCTGTTTGGTGCTCTCCTCTCCTTATTGCATTATGCAGTCAACCAGGGATGTATGCTTCTCCTTCTCATTCCCAGACTGAACCGATTGCCAACATAGAGGTCTCATTCTAACTTTTGCTGTCATTGATGTGCTCTGTCCCTTTTGTCTCTAGCACTGTGCTTAATATGGTGTTATTGGTAGTGTGGTCTGCAGACTCAGTTACTGGACTGGCACTTTCTAGATGCGTATTATTCAAGTTCACATCATTTTCCCTACTTCCATCTCCCTCCTGTCATGTCTCCTCTATTCTGACCACAGACATTTTGGGCATGGGATTTTATCTCCCTTTTGAATATATAAGGCTTAGCACTCTGTAACGTGTAGAAACCATGTAACAAACAGAAAATCATGAATGGCATTCCGCCTACTCGGTTTAAGCACGTAACTTTGACATGCTGAAGGACTTGTCAAAGTTCTCTATAGAGGCAATAGAGACAGGTGGGTGCCTTTAAAGTTCTCAATATTGATGCCCTTCAGGATCCAAGCTAAAAGCAGAGTATCTAGCTCTCCAGGCTATCAGGAATATTTGCCTCTACTATTAAAACTATATGTAAATTGGTTCCTTCCCATAAACAGAAACAAAAAGACCATCAGAAAATATGCATAGTTGTTCCAGAACAACTGAGTCATTCAGATGTAATGACAAATGCATATTTTCCTTAAAATCTCTCAGGATTTTTTCAAAACGGTGATGTTATATGACCATAAAATTTCTATCTAGTCTTCTTTTATTGAGCATTTATATGAAATTTCCCTTCACCTGAAATTCCTTGTCAATCATACCACCAGAAGCCAGATTCAGATCTATACCCGGGCCACCTTCTGCCTCTTGTAGCAATTAGTGGATTGTTGACAAATTAATAATGTTAAAATTTATGATGTAAGCATGTGAAGGGCTTATTTCAGCAAAGGTGAAAACTTAAAAAACAGTATGAAGATGTACTCAAGAAAGATTACCAGTCCTCTTTGTGTTATTGTTAATTATCGTAATATTATTGGGCTGCTTAAACAAATACAGGGACTCTGTTATCTGTGGTTGTTGCTACAAAACATCAAGTGGGAAAGTTTACTAATTTTGAAGAGTTTATATATTAGAGGAACAAGTGAAGGCCTAGAAAGAATACCAGCAGAGAGAGGTGAAAAGATTTGTTTAGGGATACAGAAGAAGAGACTGCAATAAAAGCAATGATTTCTGACCTGGGATTAGTCTGCAACCACTAGTCCAGGTGTTTTTCTTTTCCTGGTAGATTATCAGTTTCTTTTAGTGCTGCTAGGGAAAGGTTTAGTTTTCTAGGGATGGATTCTACCATATCTCACCCTGGTGCCCATCAAGTGTCTTTCCTGTTAAGAAAATTGATTAACAGATGATTGGGCCCTACCTTCTCTTCCCTTGCAGATCACAGAGTAATACAGTTAAGAAAACCCACTTCTGGCTGGTTTCATTAGGTCAGGGTAAGTCCGATGCAAAAAACCAGAAAACAAAGTGTGCAGGCTGCATTCCAAGCTAGAAATTT